>VXAV01000609.1:66608-77286 GCA_013399715.1 Alectura lathami | reverse complement strand
CTCAGTGGTTTTATTGAGCTGGTCTGAAGTTAAGCCAGACAAATCATCAGAAACAATATGACCTGCAGATCCAGTGTAATATAGATCAAATCTGTTCAATAAATCAAACAGATCTTTTCTTGACAATAAATTCTTGTAACTGTTTTCATAATGATCTTACTACACATGCATATGTTAGCTGTATGCATAGAGCAGGTCTGATGCAGGATATTTTGAACTAATTCTACAATGACCAGTGAGACAATCTTCACATGTTGAAAATCCCAGATATTAGACATGCTGGATGTAAAGATCGATTTCATGCTGAATGAAATGGAATACATGTAATCTGAAATTGTTCATATGCATTATATGTACTTATGCTGAATTTTTGGCAGTCCAGCCTCCTGTTTATGCAGAAGTTCCTTTGGTCATTATGTAAATATTATGATCAGAAATTTCAACTAAAAGTTATCATTTTTGTTCAAAATATGGAGACACATATGACATCTGAATTAAATGTGTATAAACATGTATATAAATCCTTGCAAATTAAGGTTTAAATTGTTATACATATTCTTCCTAATGATCACTTTCTATTTTCACTTCATGAAAGTAAACAAAATTAGAGTGTCACTAAATCTTTTAGCTAGATAAAAAATTTTGTTGCAAATTTTGTAGCAAAAAATAGTCCAGAATATTGTTTTAATTGAAGTTTAATTGAAGATAGATACTTTCTGTAAGTATCTATCAGAATGTTATTGAAAAGATATTTGACTACTAATAATACTTATGTATGTCAGCTATATAAATCTTTTTAAATTTGCTGTTATTCAATAGACTTTGTGTTTTAAGACACAAAACTAGCATTTTCATGCATTAACATTTTATTCTCTTTCTCACTGTGTTACAGATCATGGCAGAATAGTGAAAGGAAAAACAGTTCTGCATATAATTCACATGAAAAGATACATTTCTTAGGTCCTGGATAATTCAAGTCTAGCAGAAGGTTACCAGAGTCTTGTTCAGGATTAGTTCTCTTTTCTTCTAAAGACAAGAATGGGATAGCAGAGATGAGTCTTAGGCCCTAACCATAAGCATAAACTAGGTCATTCATTATTGGATATCTGAACTCTTGCAGTATTGCTGACACACCCAGAATAGCATCAATCATCTAATTTTAGTTGTCTACCATATAGACATCTACAGCTGAGCTAGTCACCATGTGTTCTCTTTATAGTCACAGAGAAAAAGAGTCACTTTTTAGGGAGAAATTCACCTAACCTATTTTTGACATCTTTCTTACAATGAAATCATGCCCTAGAAGTGCTTATTTCTTATTAAAGGAGCATAAAGTGACTAGGTTACCTGTAGAGTTTTACTCTGCAAAGGTCTAAGCTTAAGGGGAGGCCTCTTTTGTAAATAATTAGCTTTACAAAAGAAAACAGGTTTCAAATTGTGATTGAAGCCTATACACTTCAGAATATGTTACCAAGTGGTGCCATATGCACAGCTCAGTGAATAAGGGCAAACAATTCAATTAGCTAGAATGGAAAATGAACCCAAAGGTTTCTTACATCCCAGAGGTTATGAGGTTATAAACTAAGCTAGAGTGGCATCAAACTCTAACATTCTTTTCAGCCTTTAGTTTCCCTGAGTGTATGATGACCTTATTTTTGTTCTTATTACCAAAGGCCCTATCAAAATATTTTAGAAAAAGAAAATCTTAATAAAGTTAAATATAAACCAACATAGAGTACATCTTAATAACTTGTTTTTCTCTGAAGTTACTCAGGGGATTCAACTTCAGTTTTGGAAAAATTNTTTTCTCTTCTTCTAGGAAAGAGAATCTTCCTATAATATCCTAAGACTTTATGCCACTAATTCTTCTCCACTTTTTCTCCTCTTTTCCATATAGAAGACACTATATATGATACTATCTTCATATCAAGAAAAAATATATATTTTAAAAGTCATTATTTACTCTGCTTTATTGATATATCTTCAGATAATTTATTTTATAATGGAAATAATGCACAATATAAAAATAATGTACTTTGCCTTTTATATGTTTTTTGAATTTCCTTAGCCTTTTTACTTTCTTCGTGCCTTTTAATATTTACTTATAGATGAATCATTTCTTGACCTATTCTAATATTCATGTCTAATCCTTCATTCCTTTAGGTATTGTACTGTACCTGGTATACTAATAAGCAAATTTCAAGCTTTATTTGATGATCTGTGGGGTTTCCACATGCAAAATAGGATCATTAATATTTTGTAAATTAATTCTTCTAAATGATGGGCATCGTAAAATCAACAGTTGTGTCCTATGCATGCATAAATCACTCACTCATCAAGCAGGTTTATGAATAATCTTCATAAATTTTTCATGCTCTGTACATACACTTTAGCACCTGCACTAGAGATGACACAAGAATCTTTAGTACTGTAAACAGATACAAACTGATCTTTTAGTTTCTACTTCCTTTAAATATTATTAAAAACTAAAATGTCATTTTAACAAAATTAACTCTTTTGACCACTTGAGGACTTTAAATGTACATAATATTCTCACAGAGATTTAAAGAAAATGAAAAAGTCAGTTTCAATTTGAAGATACCTACATCCTTTAGTGTTTTTCTACATGTATATTCATTCTAAGNNNNCAGGATGTAGAGTTGATCATTGTTTGAAAATGCTTGCTTGCCAGACAACATGCATGCTCATAACCAGAGTTACTATACTGTAGTTAGTCACTACTTAATATAGTAGGAAGGAAGTATAATGGAATTAAATGTGAAAAGAAAATAAATTATTTTTAATATATGACATGTTTACTGTAGCTTTCACCTTTGATACGAACTATGTTAACAGAGTAATTTATTCTTTTTTGTTCGTTTGTTTTAGAGAGAAAATAGAGGTTACTTTAATAAATTAACTAACTCTTTATAAGCAACCATCAAGTCTTTTATATAAAATATTAAAACAAAAAACTCTTTTTAAATAAACAAACTCTTAAAAAGATTTTGTCAGACTCAGTTCCAAGTTTCAGACTCTTAAAATTAGTTACATAGATACAGTGAAGATTTAGATAGCAGTATTACCCAAGTGTCCACTGACTATGTTGACTAGATCACCACTGGCTATAACAGAAGCTCAGATATCTAGTTCATACATGAACAATTATATTCAGACATCAAAATTTACTGCTGTACATTGTGAAGATAAGCTTCATTACTTAACATATACATACTTAGTTTGTTTGAATTTAGAATTGAACACCACCTCTCTTGTTGTTTTCCAAGATTAGGTCATGAAAATTAGTTTCTAGAATATGTAGTTTCCTGGATAATTGTTCCCCAGATACTTCTTCTTGCCCCTCAAGAGGAAAGGAGTGACAGTTACTTTCTTTGAGCCCTCTGGAACTTTTCCAAGTCATCATAACTCTCTATGGATAACTTTAAGTAACCTCACGATGACATCAGCCTCCTCTTCCAGTGCACACGGGTGCATGTCACCAGATCCCATAGACTTGTGTGAGTCCAATTTATTGAAATGTTTCTTGATTCTCTTCTACCAACAGTAAATCTTCCCAGCTCTAGACTTCCCCACATGTTTCAAGAACCAGGGATTGTTGCAGGCTAATCTTAACAGTAAAGACTACAGGGAAGAAGGCATAAATATCTTGGCCTTCTGCATGTCCTTTTTCCCTGCACAATTCAGCAGCAGTACAGCATTTTCCTGTAGAAGCCCTTTTTGTTGATCTTCATGTGCCTCGCCAGCTCCAGATCCAGGTAGGTTTATAGAGTTATACCAGCATCAAAAGCAAGACTTTTCCTGTACTGCACAATCTTCCCTGCAGGAAAAAGATGAATCACTATACCAATGTCCTGGCTTCTTTCTTGGAGTCTCATCTCTCATGGAACAGAAAATTCATGTAAGTCATACAATTTCATATATGCATTTGTTTGAAATATTTTGATGTTCAAGTCCATCTAGTCTCTGTACAGTCAATTTGCTCTTACATGGCAACAATTTTAAACCTTTGTGACCAGTGTCCCTTTTGTAAGAGAAAGCAGCAGGAAAAGAAGAAAAAAATTTGCTTTTTGTACATGATTCAGCATTTTACATTTCTAACTTAGCCTCAGTGTTGTTCCAAATATGGTTATTTGTGTACATTGGCTGCATAGTAAGGTCCTAGCTTGTTCTGTGTGATTTTCTAATTCTAGATTAGAAGTATTGTGCTCATAATGCATGAGTCAGCAGCTCACATTAGTAGAAATTTGCCATTACTTGTGCAAGCTATTGAACTGAGCCCTAGATGACAGTTATGATGTGAGATTACTGACTTATTAACATGTTATGAGGTAAAATACTTATTTAAAAATATATTTATTTTAAAGTATTAAAAACTTTAGTAATTGCTTTTCATCAGATTTCCTTTCTCCCTGTTTTGTAACTACAATTCAATTTTTAATCTAAAACAATTGCCAATTTTGCTTGTTTCTTATGTTTTCCTAAATCTATTAAAGCATTTAATTAGAATAACATCTGCTAATATCTTGTGATGCTTGTGTTCCTATTATTTTTTTGTATTAAGGATGAGAACTCAAAATTCAGTGGTAGAACAAGGGCTCTCTGACTACAGAAAGACATATATCATTGAATCATAGAATCATAGAATGGTTTGGGTTGGAAGGGACCTTAAAGATCATCCAGTTCCAACCCCCCTGCCATGGGCAGGGACACCTCCCACTAGACCAGGTTGCTCAGAGCCCCATCCAGCCTGGCCTTGAACACTGCCAGGGAGGGGGCATCCACAGCCTCTTCCAGTGTCTCACCACCATCACAGGAAAGAATTTCTGCCTAACATCTAGCCTAAATCTCTAACACTCTTCCAGTGTGCGGCCATTATCCCTCATCCTATTGCTACATGCCCTTCTGAAGACTCCCTCTCTAGCTCATGTTTAGGCCCCCTTCAGGTACTGGAAGGCTGATATCAGGTCCCCCAGGAGCCTTCTCTTTTCCAGGCTGAACAACCCCAAATCTCTCAGCCTGCCTTCGTAGGGGAGGTGTTCCAGCCCTCTGATTGTCTTCATGGCCCTTCTCTGGACCCACTCCAACAGCTCAATATCCTCCTTGTGTTGGGATATATATAAAAATAAATAACATAACTCTACCTTTAATATATCACCTGGACCAAATTTAGCTGTCAAGGGATACCAACTTGTGCCAAACCTAATGAGGTATGTATATTGTCTTAAATGTATGATTTCTACAGGAGAGCTTCAAAAAGGTAATTGTTATATATATTCAAATGGAGCAATATTTTTGTTTCATTTCATTTCAGTTTTGGTATAAATAAGTCGGCCCTTCTTAGATCCACAACAATAATGAAAAGTTGCAATGATCTGAAAAGCTTTGTTGGTTTCATTGTTTGTTTAATTTACCTTCATGTTTCTTATTCCTTCTCTCAGAACAGTTTTGCACTTTTTTTTTTTCTTCCTTTTTCCTTGCTCTGACTCCAAAAGAAAAAAAAAAATCTTTAAAGTATCTAGCCTCTAAGGAGAGCAGGTCTGTGCAAGAACTGAAGAAACACTGAAGATTTTAATAAGTGTTTCCATAACAGTGATTATTTGTCTTGTTTTTTACAACATATGATGGACAAGGACAGGAAAATGGCATGCATGAACTATTCATACTAATTATTGTGATTAATAACCAATTAAAGAGGGAAATAATTGCTACTAAATATTAATATTCCATTAAAATGACAAGACAGTATGTAAACTTGCATGGAAGGAATTGGTTAATTTGCTCAACAGATTGTAATTCATTTTTCTAAAATAATGTAACTATTTATATGTATGTATTAATTTTTTAAAAAATTATTAATATTAAAATAACTGAACTAGTAAGTTACCTAAAGTTAAACAGATTAGTAACAAGTGGACACTGAATGTATTAAATAACCTACAAATTATTTAACTGAAACAACTGCTGTACCTAAGTAATAAGTGTTACCTTACAATGTTGGATAGAAGGACCACCTCTAAACTAACCTACTTAAAACAAGAAAGATTGAATTTATACTAGGAAAATTGAGCATGTACACTAAAAAAGATCAAAAAATAGCTTTCTTAAAGTTGCATCAACTCTGTCTATTCTGTTCCTACTTCATTATTGTCAGTACCTGCTGTTTGGCCTGCCAAACTAAAAGTTTCAACTTTCTCTCAATTTTTCCTTCACCTGCATCCACACCAGTACAAAATCCTGTCACTCCTCCCTTCACAATATCATCTAAAGCTTATTACAGGCTTTTCATTCTTCCAACAGCCTTGCTGCCCCACAGTATTCTCTGGCTTTATCTGCTTTAACCTCACTCCACTTTGACCTCTTAATACCTTCTTTTCCTTCCTACCAAAAAAAAAAAAAAAAAAGCTAACAATTTTCTAAACTCCTTGCCCATTGAATCAACACACTATTTTCAAGATCTCTTCACTATCTTCCAAAACAAAGAAAATATCTTCATCCTCTTCGTCAGGCTTCTGCTGCTTGTACATGTTTATTCTTTCAGTAATAATTTCCTTATTCAATATTTCTTTCCTTGATAGTCTATTTTATTGCCTCCTTTTCCACTTTATCTCATCTGCTTTTTTAATTCTACTATATACTCCTCTTCTCCCCTTTGTGGCATGATTTTTTTGCTATTTGCTGATGTTGTCATAGTTTTAATTGCATATTCTCTTCCTTTGTCTTTTAATCTTCATTGCTGTTTGTTGTATATGAAGACATATGCATTTCATATTCCTTTATGAATTTATTCTTGCTGTCCTCAAAGAGAACAATGCACACAGAACCGAAGTGAGGGAGAAAAAGCAAGAGAACTAGCATGAAACAGTGCAGTCATGACCTTTCGACACCATGAGAACTCAGATTTTAGTAAATGGAACTCAGCTAAACTTTGAAGAAAGAAAGAAGAATTTTTTTTTTTTAGTATTTTCAAGATAAGTGCTGTCATTTTATTTTCAAAATGCAAAGAATATTTATACTTGCCTAATGGCATGTTACGCAGTCATTCAATATCACCTCCTTAGGTGACATTTTTCCTGGATATGCTCATTATCACCATAGTAACTGAACACCTTCTTTCACCCAATCCTACACACATCTTCCTTTTCTCTCATATTTCATCTTGCTTCTCAGGCAGAATTTGTATAAAAGAAGCTGTTATATGTTGTGCATTCAAAGCAATTGGCATATTTCTGTTTACTCTTTAAATTTTTCTGATTTTTGACTGCAAGTATGATCAAAATTTAATTAACTAATTAATTGTCAATATTTTGTGATTGTCCTTAAACTGAAAAATTACAAGTTGGTTCAAATATTCATCCATAAAAACAGTAATGATAATAGTTATAACAATCAATTATTTCAAAGGTCATGAACACTCAGACATAATAGCCTCAGTTTGAAGTGTTACTGGATTTTCCATCACTTCAGCAACAAGTATAAACATTCTGAACACTAAAATATTTTGTTTTACCAGCTTCAAATAAGAAAATGATTAACAAAATCATGACAATTATCTCTTTTTTTTAAAATGTTAAATCTAATATATTTAAATTTGATAGTGTTTCTTATTTGTATCGCAGTCATCCATAGAACAGTTAATCAAAGGAAAAGATCTTAACATTCTTGGCCTCACTTTTCTTAAAGAGCGGGATTAATCTTCTGACAACAGATATCTGAATTTAGGAATTTAAATTCATTGATGTTTATGAAATTTTGGGTTGATAACTTCTACGGATGATCATATCTAGAAGCCTGGAGTACATGGCACAGAAAACAACATTCTACATTTCGGTCATAAATATCTCTATCTCTTAACATTGACATATACTGTCTCTCTTCTGTTTATCAGTCTATATACGTCTTTCCTAATAAAGTCTAAATGTATTTAACTACATTAAATGATAACTACATTGTCATAAACAGACTTCAACTTTGTCATTTTCCTACAATGACAGTACCTGATGAATTCTGTTGTGGATCTTCTGCAGCTACCTTTGCAAGTTGTGATACTTGCCACACTCCAGGATACTGTCGCTGCTATTACAGAATCATGCCACCAGGATTATGGACACAGTTCTTGTAGCTATTGCTTTGCATGCTCACTTTAGTCATGTGAGTGTATATAGGCAGTTTTCCCAGCAGACATACTAGCAATTTATTAGAAAACCTAATAGTAGTTGGATTAAATGCTCATATATAAGATTCTCTGGCTACTGTTGTAGAGCATGTAACCAATAAGCGTATTCTGGAAGTTGAAATACATGTTGTCATGCTCTAGAAAAGCTGACATGATGAAAAATTATTTACACAACCTATTTTAAAGTACCTTTTCTGAGGAAAGGCTGACTAAGCCCACACTGTACTCTCTTGGGATACTTTGAAATTCCACAAGACCCTTTACATCACGGTCTGCCTAAAGCAGTCCATGAATCGGTAGTAAATAGTGATCAGTAATTTTACAAAGGTTTGAAGTACTGCTTGAAGAACAGAGATCTGTATCAAAGGGTTGATATTATTCCTATGTCAAATGTGGTAGCAACCAGTTTTGTACCCAGATTGAATGAGAATTCTTCCTCTAAGGCCTCATTTATGAAGTCTGAGAAGCTGGAGAATGGAAAGCTTAGGGATCCAGGCAATCTTCTTCCTAGGTCATGTTTATAGGTCTTCCAGTAATATGATGGGATCATATATGAAAGTTAATAACATAACAGTTTTTCCTGTGTTTTCCTCATATGGTGCTCAGCCCCACACAGATCTTTCACTAACTGTGCTTGGATCTCTGTCCACATCTTGTCTAGCTATCCAATTACTTGTGAGGATCATTCTGTCCTAACGCTGAAGTACTAACCTGTTTTGTGCCAGTCCCTGTTCAGTCTATCCGCTTGCATCAAAAAATCACATTGTCACTGCTAACTCTCTCTTCTTTGAAACAAAAACAAAAACCTGTCTGAAGTTTTGGGATAAGCCTGTAGAAAATGACATTTTCTTAATGGTCGCTGAAGATATCAAGCAGGTACAATTCAGTTCCAACATTTCAGCATCAAAGAATAAGTGAAAGACTTGAGTTGAAAGAAGGACTTTACAGATAATGAGGGTAGATTTGGATTTAGACAAACAGAATCCAATTTACAGAAGAATCTGGACAGATTAAATATCCTAGTTGTCTGGCAAGAGAGACCTACATACCTGAGAGCTGCAGAGATATATAGACGTCTAAATGTATGGATGTGTGAATGTAAATTACCACCAAATGTGAATATAAGGTTTATCAGGAGCCAAAAGGAAAAGAAAGCCATCTAGCAAAGTTTTAAATTTAAGACACTTTTGAACACCTAGTTCAAGCAAACTAATCCCAGATGTTAAAGAGGATTTATGTAATAGTATTTAATGAGCTAAGGAGATGATCAAATGCCATTTGTTTTCTCTACAATCTTCTCATCTTACTCACTTAGCATCTTACAAAAATGTTGATATATATAATATTGTTATCAATTGTCAATACATTATTTGAGATAAACAGGCTCACTTATTCACTTAGAGATTCTACATCTCTCTTTAAAAGTACATTTAAAAAATAAGATAACATGAAATAAACACTCTTTTATACTAGTCTAATAATTTAAAGGAGTTGTTGTTAAAGTTTTGCATACTCCACATGTAAATAATGAAAAAGAAAATGTTGATGATAAAAAGATTTGAGGTAACTGACTTATTTAGAAAACTTGTCAGTTTTCCAAGATAATATAATACATAAGGTCGTAAAGCAGGTTACATTCTGGGGTATACATTATTCATCTTTGTTTCTGTTCAGCAGTCCAGAATAAAAAGTGGTAAATCATGCTTTAGCGATTAATGACTAACTGTCAAGGAAACACTTTGTAATTGTCTATGTAAATTGTAACCTTTACTATTTAGTTTTTTTTTTTTTTTNNNNTTTAATATTGTTATATTTTTTTTTTTTTTTTTTTTTTTTTTTTTTAAGTTTTTTTTTTCTTTTTTTTTTTTTTTTTTTTTTAACAATATTTCCAAATAGGAGTATGTAGTCCATCAGGTGGAACATTTGATAGGAAAGAATTTGTGATATCTTCTTGTTGACTGTCTTCTATGTTTACTAGATAATTGTAAAATGTACTATTTACTCCATTTGAAACTGTTTCATGTTCCAGAAAATAGGTGTACTCATTATGTGTTTATGTTCTGATATGTTTCAATAATAATTAAAAAAAAAAAAAAGCTTACTTACATTACTGAGCATTCAGCTGTCATTCCAATATTTTAACCTATCCTCAGTTCCAAAAATTGAAATTGCATTCATTTCCCTCCAATAACTAACGGTGGGGAAAAAAAAATAGTATGTATAAAAGTGTAATCTTGATATTGGTAGTGTACTGGAGCTAAGGAGCTATCTGAGTTAATGAATACAGCTTTGATGTCTTCCAGCCATAGTGGAAAAGAAAGTAGAAACATACACATTTCATATACATCGCTTTCAATTTGTTATTCTGACTTAGATATTTTGGAAGTGAATTAATCTGAATATTGGCCCCCTAACTACATCTAATTTTTAATATTTTTAGCATTTTCAGTAGCAAATTACTTTATTTATAGTTAGGTTGACCTT
>VXAV01000609.1:23613-38758 GCA_013399715.1 Alectura lathami | reverse complement strand
GAGATATAGCATAGCTGCTGAAAGTAATACCCTGCGAAGCTTTTTAAAAAGTTCAAAAAGTCACTGCCATTGTATGAAAGGAAAATTATAGAACACTAACCACTTTCTGTGTGTGTCTTGCAAGTGCCTGGCAATAGTAAAGAAAACAATCTTCCTATTTACAAGTGCAAAGGTCACTACTCTGAAGGACAGGTCTCACTTATGTTAGTGACTGACAGCCCCTGGTGTAGCAATCTAAGACAGAACCATATTTGTAGGACAGAAAAACAAGAATCTTTTTGAATAATAAAGCACTGTCATAAGAAGGAGAATCAGACAGAAAAGTTCAGTTCCTAATGAATATGTAATGCAAACCAGATGGAAAGTTTCTCTTCAAGAGTAAGCAGTTAAAAAGAAAAAAAAAAAAAAAAAAGAATATGCCTTTGTATTCTTACAATGCTGAAAAATGTATTTTGAACATCATATCTATAAGAATAGGTTTAGGCAATATGACAGAGTGATTATTTCTACTTGTCACACTACATATCCTGCCATCTGTGAATATAAATTATAAATAGACTGTGACACAAAGATTTTCTTCCAAAGTCTTCCTAAATTCCTCACCACAGTAGTCACTACCCTTCTACTAGCACTTTTTTTTCTTAAGTCTTAAAAGTGACCTCCATCAAAATACAGTAAACCTAAATGATTTTGTGCTGTACTAGTACTTATGACACATAATTTATCTAAACATTCAGTAAGAAAAAATATTAAAAGGCACTATGTGCAATTAAAGTAAATTAAATCTTCTGTGCTACAAGAGTCCACCAAAATGCATTTTTAATCTTATATTAATACAATTTGTATTAAGGATGTAGCTGATTTTTTTATTTTTTTTTAATATTTTTTTAATAAAGGGTACAGAAGTATTTAGTTCATTTGTATTTCCTTTGTATATTTTATTACATTTTCATTTTTTCTCATGTGATTTTATAGGTAACAGAAGTTGTTTTGTTTTGTTGTTTTTCCCTATAAGTGTACCTATACATTTTCTGCAAAACTATTTGTATCTCTTAAAATACATTTCTTATGTATTATTTCTTCTATATGTATATATTTTCAGAGTTTTTGGACAAAGACACTGAAGAGGGATTTAAATGATCTGATTTTTTTTTCATTTTCAGTGGGAAACTGTCATTCCTGGCCTCTTTTCTTACTAATAACAAAAAACAGACTCTCCTGGGGTTAACTGTGTCTTGTCACAAAGGCTCAATTCAGTTGCCTCCATGTAGGCACCTATAATATACATCCCAGTCTCCAAAACATCTGGTAGATAAACCCTTCTGAAGAAGCATATGTGAGGCTAGGATAACTAGTTAAATGTCTCTTAATAGGCACTAGACAGCCTAGGTTTAAGCAGCAAAATGAGCCTACGTGGATCTGTAGGTATCTACAGATCTTCACACTAAGTTAGATCAGTCATATCCTTTTATAAGATTCGGTTGTACTCAGTAAAGATGCTTCATTCTCACTGTAGAAGAAGACTTTTTTTTGGCTTTGCTTTCACTGTTTTTTTACCAATTTCTTTCATGTTACTTAATTGAATACAGATTCCTTAAGGGTACAGCACATGGTAAAGAGTTGAGAATTAAGGAATAAGCGACTTTTAGAAGGGCTTTTTACAGTAACTCTGTTCTTTACTATTCCTCACCAGGATTTCTAACTTATTCACATAAGCATGAATGGCTCATTCTCTTTTTTAAAAAAGGGAAAAGGGTGTCCACAGAGGACAATCTTTAACAAGGATTTAGTAAGGTTTGGTAGCAGTTCTTCAACAGTCTGATTTGGAATTTTTTTGTCTGTGTGACATGCCTGTGTGAGGCAAAAAAGGATCATATGTGAGTACATCTTTCTGAGTGCAAAAGATTGTTTCTATATGGTCCAGTTCATAGAACAACATGAAACATTTAAGATTAAGTAGCTCCAAAGAGAGGAACATCATTAAAGGAAATGTCTTGCCTTTTCTTCCTGTGAAAAAACAAATACTGTGTTTTTATTCCAAGTGTATTTGTAGGTACAGATGAAAGACATGCAGAAATCTGTAAAGTAAATGGCTAGTAACCATATACAGTGAAAGAAAATAGTACACTTTTGCAAATGAAAATGGAGAAGTCCTCTACAGAAATATAAAATACAAGACTTTTGCACTAACTATTTAAATCTTATTGTAGAACTTTGGGGTTATTGTAGCATCTAACATCAACAAATTTTCTGTTATCACTATTTCTCTGATATTTATTGACCCATGTTTGTCATCATACTCATTTTGTGTTTCAATGAAACGTGCAGTTGTCTTAGTCATTCCGTAATATTGACTTATTAGTTACATGCTTTATTACTTTTTGAAAAATTGGATTCAAAGGTAAAATAAAAACTGTTATTCCATGTTTTTTCTATTTGTGCACATTGCGTAGTTAAGAAATAATGTGAATATACGTATGCTACTTTATACTGACAAAAAGAAAATGAGTAGAAGAAAGAGTAAGACTTATTTGTGGTAGTCATTACCTGGATGTGTTCATTATGGATAGGTGTGAATACAGACAACATCAAAGCATGTCATAGAAAATGCAATTATTGTCAAGTCTGGAAGATTGCTTATTCTTCCAAGTACTCTGACTGTGCTGCTTGCAGTTTATTTGAAAGGGTGAATGCAGTAAAACAAAAACAGCAGAAGGTTGGAAATGAAAAGTGCTAAGAGCTCGCATGTCTACTTGGCAAAAGCAAAACCATAAAAGTAGTTAGAAATTGGCACGTTTGGAATGATAAAGCTAGAGAAAACTACCCTTACAGATCTTCCAGTCACGTCTTCTGACGATGACTAAGCACTGCAGAGGTGTCTGTGTAATAGCAGTAGGAGTGGAAGGATTTTGAATGCTAAAGCAAATACAGATTGAAATGTCAGATAGAAAACACAAAGATGTCTCTATCTTTTGCCTTAAGGTAGGCATCTGTATGGAAAAGTTTTCATTTATTATTTATGAAGTACATTGTTGAGTTACAAATCCACCTCTACTTAAGGAGACATGTAGAGTTTCTAAAAACTACAGGACTATAGTGGGTGCAAGCTTGTCATGTGCTAGTTTTGCTAATAATAATTAAAGCACAGATAATTGCTTTGGAGCAGCATTCTTCTTGAGAGTTAATGAGCCACAGTCATGCATCCTCATTCCCCCAGCTTGCAGATTAGAATCATAGAATCATGGAATCATAGAATGGCTTGGGTTGGAAGGGACCTCAAAGATCATCTAGTTCCAAACCCCCTGCTGTGGACAGGGCTGCCAACAACTAGCTCACTAGATCAAACTGCCCAGGAACCCATCCAGCCTGGCCTTGAACACAGCCAGGGATGGGGCATCCACAGCTTCTCTGGGCAGCCTGTTCCAGCACCTCACCACTCTCTCAGGGAAGAATTTCTTCCTGATGTCCAACCTAAACCTCCCCTCTTTCACTTTTAGCCCATTCCCCCCTCGTCCTAACATTATCCACCTGTGTAAAAAGTCGGCCCCCCTCCTGCCTGTAAGCTCTTTTCAAGTATTGGAAGGCCGCAATGAGGTCTCCCCAGACCCTTCTCTTTTCCAAGCTGAACAGTCCCAACTCCCTCAACCTTTCCTCATAGGAGAGGTGCTCCAGCCCTCTGATCATTTTGGTGGCCCTCCTCTGGACCCGCTCCAACAGCTCCACATCCCCTCTGTACTGGGGGCCCCAGGCCTGGACACAGAACTCCAGGTGAGGCCTTCCGAGGGCAGAGTAGAGGGGGACGATCACCTCCCTCTCCCTGCTGGCCACCCCTCTCCTGATGCAGCCCAGGATGCCATTGGCCTTCCTGGCTGGGAGAGCGCACTGCCGACCCATAGTGAGTAGAGAAAGGGTCAATAGGAAATTCATGAGAATTTCTATTATGATCAACTCTAACACAGTGAGGCTAAAAAGGATGTTCCTTGGATACTTTTTCTTCTGTTTTGTGCAAGTATAAGAACTAATTACGTCTTGTCTGTGAATTAGATTGGGAGTTACAAAGTATAAGGAAACCAAACACTCTGTATTAATTAACAAAAATTTTCAGGAAAAAAAAAAGTTGAAATTTTCTATTCAAAGCAATCAGGGGAAGTAGAGCCTATCTCTTACTTTTCAGTGCTTGTAACAATGAATTATCAGCAAATATAGTTATAATGCTTAAGGAAAAAATAGAATAAAGTAGTTCATTTAAGTGAAAATTGATCGTCTCCTAATTCTTTGGGCCTTTAAGTATTGTTAGCTTATATGTAGAGTGCAAGAAGAATTTGAAATAAATCTTAGAAGGTATGAACCCTCAGAGAATCAGACATAGTTAATAAATTCTTCAGTATATTCAGCCTCCTTTTAATTTTACCAGAATCATTAAAAACTTGCTATAAATTGCAGCTGTATAGGTCTCATTCATAAGAATAAAAAAGCAGTATATAGACAGTCAGTGTGCACACAAAGTACAGAATCTACCTACTTCAGGTCTTATAAAGGTCACACTAACTGATTAAGTTCATCAGTAAATCTTGGATCAATTTTAAACATGCACAAGGTTGTATTTTCAGTATCTGTAGTGTTAGATCATATGATTTAATTCATTTTTGTATTTTCTAATTAAACATATATGTAATAAGCCAAAATAAATATGTTAGCTTTAAAAAAGGAAAAAAGGAAAAAAAAAAAAACCACAGCATTGCCAACTCTCATATATATGTTCAGTCATATGCCACCAACATTTTTCTTTTTCCTCTTCATCACAGATTAAAATGAGCTCCACACCAAGATGACAGCAGTGTAGTTAAGTCTAGAGGTATCTATGATAAGCTGTTCTTACAGGATGAGTGTGAGAACTTCTGCATATGCATCTACCTCTGTCTGAATCACCAAAGGAAGCATTGGGTGTGCTAAAACAGTCCTGTCCAAGAAGATGAGAATGTAGGCTGAAGGTGAATGTAGGATGAGGATTTTTTTTTCCCAAAGTGTATAGGAGGTTTTTTGTATGATAATGCAGATGAGACGAGCAGAGTCTGGCTCTAAGTTGGAAGGTGGATAGCTGGGGAATCCAGGATTCTCCACTGGGCTAGGTAGGGAGACCCTGGCAGCTTTCAACTGTTTTGGGACTTCCCTGAGCAATGATATGTAGTGCACTCATAGCCTACTTCTACATCTTCATCTCAGTCTCACTGCATACTTCTTTATTCCTCTTGTCTCCTCCCATTACTTTTGTGTCTTCAACATCATTACTTCTTTCATTTCTCTGACCACTAAGCTTATAAATTCCTGAGTATTTTGCCACTTACCAGTATGTTGTACTACTTAAAAGTCTGCGTTTTAAGCTTCCTTAGATCAGTGTCTGACTAGTCCATTTATATTGCAAACTCTACCAATAAACATGCTTATTTTCAATTTAAAAAAAAATAAGAAGGTTGATTGGATTTAATTTAAACACATAAAAATATATGGAGCTATTGACATGCTTGCTCTCTCTCTCTCTCGGACAATTAATTAGTGAGGTGTACATTTTCGGATCAACATATTTTATTTGCTGCCTGCTTAGCTAAGTTGCTATGGGAAGGACATTTCATACTGGTTGTCCCCATTGTACAGCTGAGATAATGGAGACAAAAATCATCAGAACAATCTGGCTGATAATAATAGTATCATACTCATTTACTTTTCTAGAAATGAAAATATGTATTCTTTCTCATTTTATAATGTGGAGTATTTCATTGAACTGGTTTACAATGTAACTCCAAGTTACGTCATCGGTAAATATCAGTACATTTGTAGAGGCAGGGAGTTGAGAAAGCAAAGCAAGAGAATGGTGAAAATGTCTTAAACAGGTTTTGAGGTGCAGAAAATATTCAATTAGATTTGTTATCACAGACCTATTTTGAAAGGTATGCCTAAAATCACAGCTGAGGTTCTGTAAGAAAAACAAATGCAGTTAAACACCAGTGGGCATTTGGAAAAAAATGTTCTAGTTCTCCCATGCAAAACTGAAGGGCTAAACACTCAAGGTCACCCCGTACTAATACCTCTCTTTCTCAGGCTGTTCTCCTCCTCCTTCCTTTCAGTATTCCTACGAAAAGTAGTATTCAGCTCCAGATTGAGGCATTTGAAACTAAATGTCTGCACATAGGCTTTTTAACATAAAATCCATGTATGTGTTCTCACAAAGTCAAGGAGCTCCACTCACTGCATTCATACAAATCTGAACAATTTTTCAGTTTGCCCTAGATTAGACATCTATATTTGGATGGATGACAATCCCTTTACTCATCATTTGCTATATTGACTAGAACTTGATTCAAGTACTTGAACACAAATATTTTGTGATTCTGAAGATGGGGTGGGATAGCAGACATGGCCCCCAGTTGTCTTGTAGCCTTGGGCAAAAAGAGAAGAGGCCTCATATAATAGTTATTCATGCATGAATGCTTTGGATAGAATAGGGCATTTCAAATGGAACTACACCTGTAAGCTGAGCTACATAATTGAGTTCCCAGCTGACATGTAAGTATTACATTGTAAACAGATATATTTAGATTCTGAGTATCACTGAAGATGTTGAAAGGGCCAGGTCATGCTGACCTTGCTGTGACTTCAGATGCAGATTCTGATATCCTAATTTCTGCTGGCTGAATAGCCTGATACTTAACCACCTTAATTTAGATATAACTTATCTTGTTACAGGAATTGTAACTTTGTGTACAACTATACTTTATGACAGTGTAGTTTATTTTCTGAATTTTCTGTTTTCTGTTTTTTTTTTGTTGTTGTTGTTGTTGTTTGGGTGTTTTTTTTTGTGTTTTGTTTTGTTTTGTTTTGTTTTGCTAGTATATTTAGCAAAACAGGAGTAAACAATTCATAAACTTGGCAAATAATCAAACCTAATTTTTTTTTTCCAAAAACCTGGTTGATAATTTTTTTTTTTTTTTCGTGCCTTAGACTCCACTACATAAAACTGCAAAAATTTAGTCAAGCTTTTGATATTGGTTAATCAATGTATTGATAAATTTGATAGGGATGAAATGATTGAAAACATTTGACAGCAATGCTAGAAAGAACAGCCAAAACTTATTCAAAATGTTCAGAGAAGTAAACATACAAATACAGTCAGATGTATATAGCTTGTTTTGGACTAAGTAGTAGCTATTTGCACTTCCATTTGCATTCCTGTGTTTCTAAGATCCCATATTTATTTTTGTTTCTTTTTTATTATTTTTCTCAAGATCCCATTTTATTTTATTCTGTATTTACTTGATTGCTATTTTGTTATTTGATATATTTCAAATTTATATAATTCAGTTCAAAAAAAAAAAAAAGTAGTAACATTAGTATTAATTACAGTAATATGCAAACAAGAGATTCCTAATTGAATTGGGAAGACACAAGAACAGTATGTTTATTTTTACACCTATTCCTTTAGTATTTTATCTTTGGCCTGTGTTAAAAAATTATACTTCGTGCACTGAACAAAAAAGGTATTTTGAGGTATGCTCTGTATACTAAAGATAACCAGAGGTATTCTCAGAAATATTACAAATATCTATCAAAAATCCTTGACCTGGAAAACTAATTCCAGTTAGAAAAAGTTCTGAATCTGAACCTAAACATTTCTTTCTAGTCATGCAAGTGACATTACTGTCAGTGTCATGAAGAACTTTCAAATAGATATTGCTGCTGCTCACTGACTGTCTTGAAAGACAGCCGTAACAAAACAAAAAAGTTGCTTCTTATTAGTTTTGACATCTTAGAGAGGTTCTTTTTGCTCGCTTTTATTCTTTTCAAGAAAGAGAATTTGAAAATGAAATTATGATTGTTTGTTTGTTTTCCCATTTAGGTTTTGCTTGTTGCTAGTTCTGTGTTTCTTACAGTGATGAAAGATATCATCACTATAAATGATTTATACACTTCAAATTTACCAAGATGGTTCAATTACCACAGATTGCTTTTGTTGAAGTAAAAGAAGCTGAAGTTTTTGGAGCAAGGAACTGTCTTGGTCACACACTCTTCAGTACAATCTACATCATATAAGAGCAAAGAATGTACTGCCTCTCCCAGACTTGGTCATCTAGTGGCCCTTGTTGTTTATGAAATTATTTTGATTTACATTAATTTCTCTTTCAGCTGCACTTAAAATTGCTCCAGACACATTTATTCTCACACTGAATGTATATTGACTCTATATAAGAACCAGGGACCCCTGCTACACTACAGCTATGTCACTTGATGGGAGAATATTTCTTCCAGACTCAAAAGCTTATAATTAAAAGATAGTGAAAACTAATTTGAAGAAGAAAGGAAGTATCACTCTTACCATTTACAGATGGTGAGACATAATTAATTAACTATTCAAACGGAATTTTTATCTTTGTTATATAAATAGTTGTTCACTTGGATATTTATATAAATATTTGAATTAATTAAAGATTATCCCCTATTCACCTTCCAGCAATCTGACCATGCCATTGTCATTTAGAGAATATGCTTGCTTCAGACACCTTTGCATAATGTGTTTCGTGATAATGAAGCCTCTTATTTTAAATAACATTTTCTGCACACAGTCCAAAGCTTTTTTTTACATCAAAATAATGTTTTCTTGAAGTAATTGTTTTCTAGAAACTCAGAGAAAATGCACACAACCCATTGACTTTTCTTATGTATTTCTGAGGCACTCTACTCATATTTTATCTCTCTAGACTTTAGAGAAAACAAGAAAACGCAGTTTGCTTTTAGCTCTGAATTTAGAATGATAAGTCTGTGAAAGGTTTTTGTTTGTATTTCTTTTATAATCTACATTATAAATAATACAACCTTTTTACTTTGGGCTTCAGTGTTGCATCAAGGAGTTGCAATTTAGTATTATTTTTTCCATCTTTACTATTAATGTTGCTGAATGATATGGTGTCAATGGAAACTGCTGAAATGCTAAATAATGCCTTAGTTATGCATCAGTGAGAAATATTTCCCCACATTTTTAAAGCAAAATATTTTTATGTTAACTACTTCCTCAATGTATTGATTACTGTGGGCTACAGGTCAGGAAACTCTCCCTTTTCCTTAGACATGTCTTTTCCATTTTGCCAGTTTTATTGCTCTCAATTCCTTTCATATTGTATTATCTCACATTCTTTTACCATTGTAAGTAAATTAGCTTTATCTCAACTGAGTGCCTCCTCCTTTCTCACTCCTCTACCCAGCCTCTGTAAGGGGAAGACTGGGGGAGGGGGCTGGCCACTGTCATGGAACAATCTTTAATTAACCCACAACACTTGTCCATTTCATCCCTTGAGGTGTCTGGGTGTCTGATTTTTCATTTTTTAACAATTACATCCCCAAGTTGCGCCTGGCATTTTGATACTGCTAAAACAGATGTTCTATAAATGTAAAAGTTTAGTGATTTTTTATTATTATATTCTCATTTTTGTTTTCCATCATTAATGATGAAAAATTGCTTCCTGGTAGGTATTGATAACAGTAATAATGTCAGAGGTTTTCTTTGGCTTCTTACAGACAAGGAACACTCTGTATGAAATATTTCATAGAATTCCTTGAGTTGGAAGGGACCTCATAAGGTTATAGAGTCCAAGTCTATATTTCATAGAAAACAAATTGCAGAGCCCATGACTGCACTTCTCTTACTCCAGGTTCCATCAATACTGTGCAAATAGAGTGAATTCTTACTAAAATAAAGTAAGTGCAGTCTTCAGGCTGGTCTGTTCTTTAAATTATTATTTATTGATACATATATCTCCCAAAATAGAGATCTGGTGAACCAGTTGGCCTCTGTTGGTTAATGCACAACCGTACATTGTACAAGAAGTTTTAAGATGCTTTAGAAATTGTCAATGCCGGTGACATTTGTTGACACAAGAACTATTCATGGAAATGCCAGTTTTGAATAAACTTTATTAGACATGGTATTTGATCTAGGCTGCAGAAAACCTAAAGACAAATCTTCATCTACTTAATGTTTTATTATTTACACAAAGTGGAAAATTCCCAACAGAACATTAGGAAAAGTGTATGCAGTCAGGCTAGCAGTTAGTGACTAAGATAGACTGGTCAGGTACTCTAATCTAGAAGTCATTGAGTCTTCTGTATTCTCACTTTCTGTGGAAAATACTGGACATTACAATCAAAAAGAAAATTAAAAGCACCTCAGCTGAATGTACTTTTTTTCCCGTGAGGTACTTTTTTTCCTGTGTGTCCGCGTTTCAGCTATGACAGAGTTGATTTCCTTTACCATGTCTGGTATGATGTTGTGTTTTGGCTTTAGGAGAAAAACAATGTTAATAACACACTGGTGTTTTACTTGTTACTGACATTTCCGCTTCAGCTTCTCAGCTTTCAATGCCATCATTTATTAGAGGATAGAAACAGATGTATGTATTCAGTCTATATTGTCTAGTAAATTTGGATCCATATTTCTACAGTTCATTTGGGCATAGAAGTTTTTAGATTGAGTGTTTGTGGTAGCTACATCTTGACTCAAAATTCGTGATATTTCAAGCAGAGTTATGTCCACTGGTAAAAAGTAAGATAGAAGTTATTCAATATGTGAAAGAATCATTAAAAAAAAAAAAAAAAAAAACACTATTATTTCATCATTTTGCATTGTGCAAAAGAAAAGAGTAACATGAATGCCACCTTGTAGTATATATAGTCTAACTATACAGGGAACATAGTTTGAAATGCAGTTAAATGTGTTCTCTTTTTGTCTGCTTTTCTGTTTCTTTGCTTCTATATGTGCATTCGTACATGTTTTTATGCACATAATTAAACAGTAAAATGACAGAAAAGTGTATATCTACCTCTCTAACTAATGAGTCTTTCTCTGACATAGGAGGGCATAAATAAACTGTTCTACTGCCTCAAATTCATACATTTTCTCTCTCTCCCTCCTATTTCTGTCAATAATTGTCTTATTATTATTCTGATCTTTGATTTTTCCTTTATTTTTGCCAGTCATATTTTCCCTTTAGTGTTGAGATAAAATTATAGAAACAGAATAGTTAAACCAGGAAATGATCTCTTGAATCCCCTTTCAATGTGAAATTAGTAAGGGAGAGAATTGTTGTGTGTCTGTGTGTTTGTCAGTGTTCTGAAATATTCCTGGATTTTGTTCAAAGCTAATATTTTAACACTGTTGCCAGAAAGGAAAAAAAAAAAAAAAAAATCTGTAATCACAAGCTGCTGTTATGAAAACATCACTCTTCTAATTCCAGGCTTTTGTTTAGTGTCCCCTTGAGTGCCATTCTTCCAGCACCATTGCTTTCTCTTCTATTCTTGCAATTTCTGTTGATCATGTGTGCATGACCTCTATCATCTACCCACACTGGGTCAAGGAAATAAGCAGCATTGGTAAATAAATATCTTTCTAGACATAAATACCACCAAAATTTCAGTTTAAGGAAAAAAAAAAAAAAAAACTAATAAAAATTCCAGGTATGGTTAAACTTACTGACATCATCACTCTAGCACTACTTGTCATTTGTACTTCTACAATATATGGGAAAATTCTTAGGAAAATAATGTTAAATAAAGTTCAGGTGATATGCCACTGCTATAGATTAATTTATTACCAAGATTTTGCATGCATGTTGCAGAATAAATGATCAAAACTCAAAACAAGGCTGAGAGGAGGGGGAGAGGAAGGGAAATCCCATTATAGTCTATAATGTTGTCCAGAAGTTACTGGTTAACCTATGTATGTGTCGTGGTTTTCCACAGGTAATCCATATCATGACATCATGCAATAAGTTGACAGAGGTGGGAGAGCTGCTAAGGGGAAACCACAGCCCCAGAATGCTCCTGACCCTTCGCACATGGTTTCCAGGTTCTGGGAGTTCCTCCTTCCTTTTGCCTCTGATCGTCATTATGGACGCATAGTTATTCTTTCTTCCATATATATTTTCCAATTTGTCAGATTTATTGTTCTCAATCCCTTTCGTATTGTATTATCTTACATTCCTTTGCCATTTTGAGTAAAATAATAATCTTTTACCTCAATGGTGCCTCCTCCTTTCTCACTCCTCTATGCAGACTCCATGAGGGAGCATGGGGAAGGGGGCTAGGCCCAGTCACGGGACACTCTTTAATTAACCTACAACAATATGATCAGTTTAATTCACTTTTTATACATGCACACACACACACATTTTAGTTTGGACAGATGTATGTTAAGTATCCAAAGTTACTTCAGCTACATTTCTGCCTGTGTATGCATAAATTAAAACCAAATATTCAATATTCAATATGAATATTATTCAATATGTTCAATGAAGTACTTGTATCCTTTATTTATATCATACTTATATCATAGAATCATAGAATGGCTTGGGTTGGAAGGGGCCTCAAAGATCATCTAGTTCCAATCCACCTGCTGTGGGCAGGGTTGCCACCTCCTAAATCCAATTGCCCAGGGCCCCATCCAGCCTGCCCTTGAACACCTCCAGGGATGGGGCATCCACAGCTTCTCTGGGCAGCCTGTTCCAGCGCCTCATCATCCTCTGAGTAAAAAATTTCCTTCTAACATCTAAACTGTATCTCCCCTCTTTTAGTTTGAACCCATTCCCCCTTGTGACTATCTGCCTGTGTGAAAAGTCGGTCTCCCTCCTGTTTATAAGCTCCCTTTAAGCACTGGAAAACCACAATAAGGTCTCCCCAGAGCATTTCTTCTCCAGACTGAACAACTCCAGCTCCCTCAGCCTTTGTGTGGGAGAGGTTCTCCTGTGATATCTGTGACAGCTTTCCCAAAGCAGCAATATTAAAACAGATTTATGCAGTAGCAGCAGGAAGAACTCCTCAGCGTTGACTTCCAGTGCTCCTGATATCATCCCAAGTGTGTTTTCCTCTATATTCCATTTTTTTACTTTAGGGTCATAGAGTTATTGTACCACTACTTTTCTGAAATGTTATCACACTATTTTTATGGATAAATTTATACTGGGTCAGTAAGAAAATATTTTTCATCTTTGTGTTGAAAGTGTGAAAAATGATAAAGTTGTCAAATATTTTAAAAAGTGGAATGTAAGATGAAAACAAGTTGTCTTAAGAAGCCATGTTTAATTGTCTTAATTTTTTAAGATAATTTTTAAGACCATATTGTATTAAAAATACAATAATCTGATACTAATACCATGTTAATTTGGTTCTGGTACATTGAACAAATTGCTATATAGATATGCAGCAGTAATTTGAAGCAGTAATTTCACATTCATAATAACAGTAGCACTTGAGGTTGAGGAAACAGGAAGAGCAGAAATTCAACACAACCTAGTATATCTATTTCAACATGAAAATATATGTTCTGCATGAAAGTTTAAAAAAAAAAAAAAAATTCTAGCAGAAAGCAACCCAACTAATACATATTGTAAAGCTCATAGATGCAAGCGTTAAAAAAAAAAAAAAAAACCTAGAAAAAATGCTTTTCACACTCAGTAAGGTATTTAAGAGCAAACATTTTTATTACCATTTCTTTTTCTGTACAAATAAGATGGCTTCTCTAATTTTATTTTTATTTTTTATTTTTTAATTTGAACACTACTGAACAGGTTTACAACAGATAGACCTGATGGATTTATTCTAAACAGTATCCTGTATATGTTAACAAGTGTTTCTAAATTAACAAATAAACAAAAAAGTAAAACAAAGCAAAGAAGAAAATAAATGAAAAAAGACCTGAAAGTATCCAGTTGAAGACTACAAAGATGATGAAGGGTCTGGAGTAGAAGATGTATGTGGAGCAGCTGAGGTCACTTGGTTTGTTCAACTTAGCAAAACGTAGACTGAGGGGAGGTCTCATGGTGGGCTACAGCTTTCTCACGAGGGGAGTGGAGGGGCAGGAGCTGACTTCTGGTCTCTATCGACAGCGACAGGATTGGGTTTGGGAAAGGTTCTTCACCAGAGGGTGATCGGGCACTGGAACAAGCTCCCTAGGACAGTGGTCATGGCACCAGGCCTGCTGGAGTTCAAGACGAATTTGGACAACTTTCTTGAATGTAAGGCTTGATTTTAGGGTGGTTCTGTGTGGAGCCGGGAGTTGTGGGTTCCTTTCAGCTAAGGATAGTCTATGATTCTATGACTCTATGAACCAACCAATCAAACAAAAAAAAGTGGGACTGGAAGATAAGGATTTGGTAGTTACCATTAGCACTGTTCTTTGCGCTTGATAAACTGGTGACATATATCTCATAAATTAATAATGAACATAGAAATAGATAATGAACTATCCTGTGATGATAAACACAGATTGATTACTTGTGTGCTTAAGCCTTGGAAAATGAAGACATACTATTGGAGGAAGAAATTTTAAATGTACATGTTTTATCTGTGCCCTGCCATTCGCTTTTAGAACTCTGAGTGTATTTAATTTAGTATCTCTGTAGGTTTTCAAGGCCAGAAGGTTTCTCCTCCTTTTTCCTGCAAACAATTCAACTAATAATTTCATGTCTCAGTCCTCTAATTTTAATATAGGACAGTGTCACCCTTGGAGAATCAAAAACCTAACTTAAAGAGAGAGGCCAGTCTAAATACAGACCTAAACTGACTGCATTATGTGATGTAAATATGTATTCTGGTATATAAAACAGAAAGAAAACTTTATGTCCTTGTAAACATTGGTTAATTTGAAGGAAAGAGCACACTTCAAAGGCAGGATTGCTCTGAAGGATCATATGGATTATTTCTGTATTGTTGCTGATGAATTCCCACAAGGATTTCTTCAGAGGAAAATGGAGACTCATCATCATCATGGCTCATAGTGACATCTATATGGAACTGCAGTAAAGAAATCCAAAAGGGTACATACATACATGTCTATATATGTTTATGTATGCATATATATGTATATACATAAAACACCTTATTTCAGGCTTCTTAAAAAAGCTTAGATTCAGCACAACATTAGGAGAAACTGCTGAGGATTGCAAATGTTTCTAGTAGGTGAGGGATAATGTATCAAGTCAGTGGAAAAAAAATCTAGGAAAAAAAATAAATAAAATACTGATTGTTATAATTGTCAAAGGGAAATAATGTGAAATTTAGCAATTCTGATGTTTTTTTTTTTTTTTTTTTTTTTTATTTGGGGGAT
>VXAV01000608.1:234679-248854 GCA_013399715.1 Alectura lathami | reverse complement strand
ATTCCCCTCAGAGAAATGATTTTCCTTCTACCTAACTATGTAGAATGAATATTTGTCTTTCCTGAGGACTTTGGGTAACATTACTTATCTCCAAAATCTGACCAGCACTTCTCAGAAAATCTTTGCTGACTTTGCACATACAGCATGGGAGGTGCAAATAAATGAATATAGGCTTTGAGATGCACCAATTTTGCCCCCTTTTTTTTTTTTTTTTTTTTTTTTTTTTTTTTTTTTAAGCTCTTGCAATCTGAAGACATTGTAGCAGCATAAGGAGACCAAGAGTGCTCGGAAGGGACACCTGGGCAGGGAGCAGTGCTGGACATGCCTGAAGTCTCAGTGGCAGAGCCAGAAGCAGCCTGGCCGCTGTGCTCCAGCCCTCATGGATCCTCCCCAGGCAGGGTCAAGTGGGATTCCCACAGATCCCCCAACAAGGAGCATCCCTCAAGGACAGGCTGCGCTCAGCACCTCCCCTTGTAATTAATAACAACTGCATGAGCACAAGTTCCTCGAGCCTGGGCAGAAACGCTTGCTTTTGCTCATCACTTACCGATGCTGCCTCTTGCTGCCACGCAGCTGCTATTTTCCAGCCCTGCAACTCTTTCCCAAAACAATGCCTGGGATGTGACAGCACCAGCCAGAGTGCAGCCAGCTCCCACACGGCATCCCACAAAGCCAGAAGCACTCTGCGCACCGCAGCCAGCTGATGTATTTCTTTAAAAACAATCTGGTGGACACAATTTATTTTTAGCGGCTCGAGCACCCAGCCTCGGGACGGAGTAGCGGCAGCAGAGCTGCACAGAGTGAATGCCGGCAGGGAATAAGCAGCAGCCGGGCAGAGAGGGAATTGGATTTTTGTGGATGCCAGTTTAAATAAGTGGAAGTGTCACTTGAAGCCTAAATAAGGAAATGAGGGTTTGATTTTTTTTTTTTTTTTTTTAAACTACATGAGGCCAAATCCTCACCCAGTCGCGGGTGACAGCTCCCTGGAGCCGCTGCACGTGATCTGTGCTGGCGGGGGAAGCACAATGGGATTTTTAACCTGCTCCAAACGCAGATTTAAACATCCCCTGCATCCAGTGGTGAAAGGGGCCAAAGCCCTTGGAGTGGGGGCCAGAAGCCCTCTGCACCTTGGTCCCACATACACTCCCCAAAAACTCTCACGGTCAATATTTGCAAGCCCTCGGTGCCTCACATACTGCAATAGAAATGCAGCAGGACCACGAGTTGTCCTGATCAAGGGACCCCAGCACACCTCAGTCCCCTGCCTGCCCTGTCCCTATCACTCTCACTGCACCTTTTTCCCTGCTGAGATTTCTCTCCCCAGGTGCTCTGTGTCTGCCCTCAGGGTGAGCGACAGGTTTCTGCAGGTTCTGGGTGGTAAAGGGACAGGGCAGGGGCATGGGCAAGGGTGGGATGGAAAAATCTTCTACTGTTTGAAAAGGAGGTGGCTGGAAAGAGGGAATTCAGAGGGAAAGGTCATGCAGGAGATTGATCTGGGGGGCTCTTTGCTACCGCGGCTATATTGAGTGTTTAATTATTCCCAGCTCACGTGGCAGTTCAGAAGAGGCTCCGCAGAAGGCATGCATTGCTCAAGGGAAAATAACCGACCAAGGATTTATTTCTCACCCTGGGTTTCTGTGCATACTTCCAGTGCTGGGCCCCTTGTGCAGCGCTGCAGCCCCCTGGCTCCTCCTCCTCGCTGTGGCATGGGCTGTGGGAGCTGCCAGCCTGCAGGCACTGCCAGGAGCACTTCTAGCACCTTAATGGCACTGCTTGGGTGAGGAGATACATGGCCCACAGTTCTTCTTACCCGCCTGCAGACCCACGGGAAATGCTCTCACACCAGGTCGCAGGGCTGATCTGCCTCCTTAGGGACTGGGACACTGGGGTACCTGAGGCACTGGGACACTGGGGTACCTGAGGCAGAACAGGCACCTGCATTTCTGGTGCTCACTCCACCCGTAGCAGGGTGAAGGAGCCAGGGCTGTGTGCTCTGCCCTTTCTGTCCATGATTAATCTGCCATGGCGAGGGGCAGGGACACAAATCAGAGAGGGAAGAAAGAGGATAAATCCATGGTATCAGCAGCACCACATTCGCTAGATAATAAACAGACTCCTCTCCTCGTAAATTTTCCCATGGTTCCCCACCATGAGGCAGGTGTGGACCTGGGCTGATCCGAGCCTTCCTGGTGGGGAAAAATGGGGACCCTGGTCTTGGCAGGTATCCTTTGCCCTGCACACACACCTGGGTGCAGTGGCAGGAGGCAGAAAGGACAACCATGGGGCGGGAGGGATGGCACGGCAAAGCCCCATCCAAGTTCAAGTGGAGCTTTAGGTGTTGCTCGGGCTATCTGTTGGGTGGTGAAATGGCTCACACCAGCATGGTGTGCAGGTGGTAGCAGCGCCGTAGAGCATGGCACGTGGCCCCATGTCCAGCTCAAGTGTCACCCAGAAGCCTGTGGTCCCACGTGGGTTTCTCTGGTGTCTAATTTAAATCCAGAAGGAGCCATGTTGCCACTTCCCGTGCACTTACAGGTGTGCCTGCGTCCTGAATCTGGCCACCCCGACCCCTGAGCTGTGCTCTGATGTGGAGCAGCTCTGCTGAGTGGCACAGGATGCTCTGCAAGGGGAGGTGAGGAGAGGCTGCAAACCTTCTGTGCTTTATGGACCAGCCCTGTCCCAGCAGAGAGGTTTTGCTAGGGAATAACAGCTGCTGAGCCCAGAGGCACCCAGTCCTGCCGCACAAAGTACGGCCAGGCACTTAATAGCACCTGTCCCCACCATTTCCAAGCGTGGATTTATGCCTCGAGGGGTCACCTCTGGCGAGACTCTAATAACACGACTTTATTAGCTTTCTTGTTCCTTCTTTAAGATACAGGAGCAAGGGGGGAGGAGGGCAGCAGCACCTCGGTGGGAAGAGGGGGGTGCACAGGGAGGAAGCGGCTGCCCTCGCGATTCCCCTTCTGGGTGACAAGGGGGAGAGGGAGAAAAATGATGCTCCCTTGAAATTTATCATGCACCCAATTACAATGTTAATTGGCAAGTCCCAGAAATCAATTAATTCGCAAATTTTTTTCAATTAAAAATTAAGATAAATCATAAAACGTTATTAAGCAAAGGCCAAACTCCGTGAACTTTTTTTTTTGTAGGCATCTAGTTTTTTTTTTTTTTAATTTAAATAAAAAAAAAAGAGCTGTGTTGCCAAAGCCCGATGCCCTTGAGTGCCTTTGCTGAAGCACAGGGGGCTGTCATCAGCAGGACTGGGCTGAAGACAGATAAAAAAATATCGACCAGTCGGACACACTGCTTCTGCTTTATTGATCAGGCGGGAATTTAACTTGCTGTGCATATCCACCGTGTCAGCAAGGGCCACGGGCGAAATTAAAAGTACTTGGCTTGGAGATGTCGCCTTGATACCGGGGGGTGGGGAGAGAGGGAGGGGGATGCAGAGGGGGAGCAGGGAGGAAAGGAGGAGGAGGAGGTGGGAAAAGAAGAAGGAAAAAGCAGGAAGAATGACAGAAGTTGAGGAGTGGAAGGAAGCTGCCCATAGGTTCAATGCCTGCTTTTCCCCAGCTGCCATCTCACTTCACCCAGGCTCCTTGCCTTCTCGGGGTGCTCCCAGGTGATTGTTGCATGTAAGGAAGGGATGCAGCATGCACTTCAGTGGGGCTTTGGGAAAGAAGCCCCTCTCACCCCAAAACGCCTCATTCAGAGGCTGGTGGACCTGCAGTGCTGGCTGCACAAGGTACCTGGCTGTCAGCTTAAAGTCCCCTGACATAAATCGAGGAGACCTAAGGCGAGAGCCATGACCCTGCTGTGACACATGGCAACAGAGCTAATTTGGGTTTTACACTCTCTATTTATCCTGTCGGGCCTGGCAGCACAGCCGCTCACCCCTCCCTGCACAGCCTGCTCCCGTTCAGGGAAAGCCTTCTCCAAAGGCCCCTTGGGGTGGCTCAGTGCTCAGCACATCCTCTGAACTTAAACACAGGGTTCCCCATGCAGGAGAAAGGGCAGAGCCAGGCTGAAGAAGTTGCTGTGGGTCTGCCTGCCTCAGCCTGCCCAGGAGTAACACAGAAAGCCCCCAGCACGTGGGTGCGTAGGCCGCAGAGATGGCGCATGCCTTGCCTCACCCCTCAGCAGACGCCTGACGTGCAGGCCTCAAATGGTTAGCACGGGATGACTTTAGTCAAAAAGGCCACCAAACGCTGAGAAGGGAACCTGTGAGAGGATATGAAATCATGGCTGCAACTCCAGATGCCTGGAGACATCTCTCAAGGACAGTGACCACGGAGGTGGAGTGACCAGGCCGTCTCCCAGGGTCCCATAGCCTGGGCAGAGATGCAGCGGGAGCTGGACCTGCCACAGCACCATGTTTGCCTCTTTCCCTGTGACACGGCTCAAAGTCGGCTGCGAGAGTCAGGCTAACCTGCCCAGGCATTTCACTGCCTAGAAGTAAGCCTTCCCACTGCATCTTGCTCTGCCCTCCATTCCCTGACAGGATTTGCTTCCCTCTTTGTCACAGCATCCTTAAGGGTCACCAAAAAACAGCCTGGAGCACCGATGATTTGCCCCAAGGTGAGAGACTCTGGTGGCCTCTGTTTTTCTGGGAAATGCTTCATAATCAGAGAATCAGAAGAGAAATTACTCCTGGACACACCAGAGAAGTCACCAGGGGAACCAGTAGCTCCTGAGGTGCTGGGTGCACAGGGATGTCCCCTGTGGTCCCAGTGTGTGAGCAAGGAGAGCTGCTAGCCCAGGATGGAAACAATTAACCAGTGGTGGAAATGGGCTTTAAAACCTAAATAAGCTCAGATTAAGTATCAGTGTGGAGAAAAGAAAGGAAGGACAGTGAAGACTTTGCAGAGCCATGGGGCACAGTGAGAGCAGCAGCCTCCCTGCCCGCTAACACCTGCAACAGCTCCTGGGCGGCTGCTGCACCAACTGCCGAGTCCCAGGATAAGAATTACAGCCCGGTGTGAGCACACTGGTGGCCACATCTGCTAAGCATCTGAACCCCTTAAATTATGGGATAGAGATAGTCCTGCCTGAGCTTACTCCATCCTTCATCCCCAAAACTGGGAACAGTGTTGCCATGGTCCAAGCGCCTGCTCTACCCTCTAGGCCGTTCCCCAGCTGTAACAGTACACATAATCCTTTTGGGGAGGGGAAACCACAGCTCTGAAGCACAACTTTGCTGCTGGTCATGCAGGGAGGAATCTGCCAGCTGTCATGCAGGGAAATACAACCCCCCCCCCCGCAAATACGTTTTTAAAAAGAGCGCTGCATTTTCAAGAACAAGGCATCAAGCTATTAAAAAAGAATGCATCCAAAGGCACATTCCACAACCTTCAAGCACTTGACTCAGCAACCATAATATTTGTAATACGACTTCCTAAGGCTTTTAAAATGCCCAGTGGCTCTCCCAGTCTCAGACCTAAATCATAGCCCCAAACCTGCCTCTGTCTTCCACCCACAGGTACGACTCTCACCAGCTCAAACAAGGTGTAAAACAGGTGAATGTGAATCGAGGAGACCTGCATCTGGGCTTCATGCACATGAGTATTCATGTATTCGGGGTGGGGGCACAGGGCAGACGTGTGCAGAGAGGGTCACTGTTATTATTTCTTGTTTTTACCTTGGTGGCACTTGGCTGCTCAGCTGGGGACCGCCACCTCTGCTCTCCCAGCTGCATACACGCAGCAAGCAGAGCATCTCTCCTGCTACCACTCCCCCGCTGCGCCGTGCTTGTGCTCCACCAAGGTGAGCTAGGAGGTAATTCCTCTTTGGAGGAGGAATACCAACAGTCTCTCCCTGTAAGAGTTAAACCCCATAAAACCGAGGCTTGCAGTTTTGTTTTCTTTCAATTTATACCCTTCACTTAAAGAAGGGGGGAAAAAAAGAAAGGAGGGGGAGAAAAAAGAAAGCCAGGTGACATATTCTAAGAGGGAGCACCGAAAACGTGTTAAGCACTTCAAAATCTCATATATTCAATCGGCCTCTGGCAAGACATCTGCCTAATGTTAGCGCTTAAATATCCTTTTCCATTTTACATGCATTCAAGTCTCATTTGAGCGAAATGAAACGGTATTATTAAAGGGAGATTTTGCACAAATGGCCTGAATTTGACATGTCAAGTTCAATGAGGCTGTTACATATGTAACACTGAGAAGGGCTCGGAGGCTGCTGGCTCTTGAAACAGCGCCAGTGGCTCAGAAATGAAATTTGCATTCAGAGAGCCTGGACGAGCCGCGTGGGGCTCCGCTGGGTGGTGCCCGCCCTGCTGGTGCTGCCCATGGGGAGGGCCATCCCTGCGTCCTGGGGACAGCGAGTACGTCCCTGCACCTGTGCTAGGGGCACCTCTGGTGTGTTGGCAGCGCTTGGGTGGCTCTTCCAGCTCCCTCCCATTCCAGCTCCTGCCTGGAGGAATCCCTTTTCCTCCTTTCCTTCCACTGCCTCCTCCAAGCGCTGCTGAGCTCCATGCTCTGGCGATGCCCCAAAGCCCAGCGGAGGCAGCAGTGCAGAGCAGTTCTCAGACTGCTTTGCCACCAGCTTCTCTGCTCTCCATCTGGCCCCAAGGCAGCCTTGTGGCTTGCTTGCACCCAGCGCAGCCCTGTGGCTGTGTTGTTTTTTGGGGATCAGGGCTGCTGCCTCCATGTAGTGAACTGCCGAGTCTCTGGTGCTGGAGGCTCAGCGGGCAGGAGGGGATCTGCCTTCCTAACTCCTAGTGCTGGAAATTTATGATTTTGTTGCAAATCATTAAGGTTTATTAAAACTTAACAGTGCACACCATGATTGGCTACATCCTCTTCAAATTTTTTTAAAAAGAAAGGCCCTTGGAAAGCAGCCCCCCAGTTTGCTTCTCCCCATCAGACTGATAAGTAACAGCTGCTCAGCCATTTCGGTAACGAGTCGGCATTGGCAGGGAGCGGCCATGGCTGCCGGTGCCCGTCACATTTATAGGCCTACATATTATTTTTATGTTTATTGGGTTATTTGAGATCATTATTAGTTTCTCTCTCCTCTTGTTGATGTGTTCTCGCTCCCGGTGAGAGCTGGGGGAGCAGGAGAAGGGGCCACCCGAGGGACGGAGCCCTGTGTCCCAGTGCCCGCATCCTGCCTCGCTTCTGCCCCTCTGTCCTCACGCCGAGCATCGCCCAGCCTGCAGCCTGGATTGAGCCTTATCTATCATGGAGCATGGGGAGTCGTTATTTAATAATTAATCAAGACCTCTGATTCTTCTTCGCCGCCTGCGTGGTCGAGCAGAGCGGGCGAGGGAAGCGAGGGCAAGCCAGGGAGAGCTGTCTCCTCTCTAACTGCTGCTGTTATTTAAAGGAATAATGCCATTCTTTTTCATTTGTCAGCTGGCCCACAATGGCCCTTGTCACGCTTTATGATTTAGGGTTTCCTTTCCTTTCCCATTAAACGCCACCTTCCCATCACCGCCTCGCGCCAGCCGTCCTCCACGCCTGGCTCGCGGTTTCAGTTTCACTCTGATATTGGCCCAACTTCTTTGATGGGCTCCTCGGAGCACTAATTGCTTCTGTTCATTTAAACCTGTTCACTAATTTGCAGTGGCCCTTTATTAAGTTGGATGCGGCCCAAATGACGCCATAAATTACGCTCGCGAGGAGAGCGGGTGGCGCGGGGGATAAATGGGCTGCCTCTTCCCTGCCCCCTCTTTCCCTGCACAGTGCTGGGGGTGCAGGATCCATCCCGATGCTGCTCTCTGGTTCTCCCCCTTCTCCCCTCCTCTGCAGCATTTATGGCTTGTTGCAAAGTAGATTCCAGCCAAGCTGGGGCAGGGACAGATCCGGTCCGTCTGCACACCCCACAGCCACATGAAGCCCCTCACCCTGGCATCCACCCACACACACTGGTACAGGAGCTCTCCCTCCTCTCCTACCACCTGGTGACGTAACTCAGCTTCTAGCCAGCAGTTTGATTCCTTTCCTCACCTTTTAATGACCGGGGAATTCATTAATAATTGAAATAAACACGCTCTTTTCCAAGGCTGCTGAGTTTTATTAAGGCAGGGGCAGGGATCTGCCAACCCTTGGCTGCAGCCATTTCCTAAATAACCGCTAGCAGTTAAAATGCAATTATTATTATTATTTTTTTTTAACAAGAGGATTTTGCTGCACTTGGGGAAGCTAAGAGAGCTGAAGGCAGCTGAGGGGCAGTGCCTATGGATGCTGCAGCCCTGTTCCATCGTGGGATGCGTCCTGGCCGTGGCAGCATCCCATGCAGCCAGGATGGGGCCAGGTTGTGGGTACCAGGGCTCTTGCTATTTTGCTCTGCTTTTGCTCCAAAATCTCCTCTGCCATCCCAGGCTGGAGGTGCCGTGGGTGGCCGCTTACCTGATGTTCAGCTGGGTGAGCTTCTCCAGCTCCTGCTCCATGTGCTCCTGCAGCTCTCCAGGGCGCAGGAGGACCTGGCAGATGGGGCAGATGGGAGCCTGGCTGTCAAACAACGTCGCTTTCTTTTTGCCTGCGGAAGAAAGAGAGGGGGGAAAGCTTTAGCTCCTCTGCAGCCTTAGTTGCAAGGAGGTGGCTGAAAGCAGCGTTGCCTGCACCCTGCTCTGAGCCACGTTTAGTTTGGGTATAGTGGCTTTAGGACAGATTGTCTCTGCTCACTGAGCAGCAGGCACAGAGTGGGTCTGGTGGGGTCTATAAACCAGTTTTCTTCTGGTATTTCTTCCCCTTCTCACGCTCCTTGGGGCAGAGACTGTCTCTTTTCTACAGACAGGCATGGGGGCATCCCAGTGACACAGAGGGGGAAGAAACAGCCCCATTTCTGGTGTGCCTCTTGGCTTCCCTCATTTCCAGAGCAGGCAACACAGCTCAGAGATGGTTGTCACAGTTTTTTGCTCTGTTCCTGTTAGCTAGTAACAGCAGATAAAGAAGAGGTGTTTTAACGCCCCATGGCATCCCTGAAGCTGGAGTGATGTCCCCAGAGGGCAGAGCCATTTGGCCCCAGATGCGGACGCTGCCGGACCCTCCCTCGTCCCCAAGCGCTGCCCCTCCTCATCCCCAGCCCAGCCAGGTTTCCCTACTCTGAAGCCAATTTCCTCCAGCTCAGAAACTTTATTGCCTCCTCTGTAAGGAATATACAGCACCTATTTAACATAAAATAAAACTCCAAAGCAAACAATGAAGTTTCAATAAAAGGGGAAAGCCCAGGGGTGCCCGCGCCCCTCTCTCCCAGCTGTACTAGCAGCTCTGCTCATGAGAGGGCGTGCGGAGCCCGGCTCAGCTGGCTGCAGTGGGGGAAACATGCTTTATAGCTGCCTGTTGTCATCTAACGCCAACCCTCCTGCTGGATTATTTATTTATGTATTAGACACGGATCAAATTGGTTAAATCCGTGTGAGAGACAGTAATGCACAATAAAGCAGCCAGTGCTGGATACGAGGGGCTACGTGCAGCGTGGCCTTCCAATCAGGAGCCAAAAGGTGCCATTTTATGGCTCCTAACGATGGCAGAGCCCAGTTAAATGAATCCCCATTAAAGGAATAGACCTTCTCGAAGTATAAAACATCAGTGTGGGCAGCTTTACTGGGGCCCTGCTGCTCTCTGTGCAAGCGCTTGGTGCAGGCATTTAACGAGAGGAAGGGTCTGAGATAAGTTGGAGTCACCTTGGCTCATCCTTGCCTTCCAGCAGGACACGGCACACATGCCTTGTGGAGCAGGGCTGCCACTGCAACGTTGCCTGCCCTCTCCTTCAGCCTCCCAACAGAATACGAGGGAAACTGAGGCACAAAGCAGAGGCACGGCTCAGTGCTGTAGGGCTTCCTCTGCCTCCCCAGCACCTCCATCCACCAGGAGCTCTCCCCTGTGCAGACCCAGGAGGAAAGCCCAAGCTGGACTTTAGTTGTTCCAGCGTCTCCTGAGGTACATCCCTTGGCTCCATGTCCCCACCGCCCGCTGCTCCTGTGGCATAATGGAGGACAAGGTGTGCTGCTGTGCAGCGGGGTGTATCTCCTCCTCTCCTCCTGCCCCCGTGTTTAGATAATGCCCAGAAACCAAACCAAACCCAAACAAGCAGCTCCTGCTGACCCTTGCGGGAAAGGTCGGCATTTCAGTAATTCCACCTTCCTGCTGGAGCTTTTCCACTTTTGTGTAGCTGGGGCCCAAAATAGCCAGGAGCGTCCCTGACTACCTGCTATTTATAACCCCAGCTTCACGGCAAGACAATGGAACTGTCTGAGACTCTCTCCCAAAATAAACAGGCAGCCTTTGAATGGACGGGAAATCCTGCTGGATTCCCGCTGTGGGGCGTGCAGATGGACGGGGAAGCGGCTGCCCTCCACCCTCCCACCCCACATCACTGCTCCCTGCCCAGGTCACTACCATGGGGCCCTCCAGTGCCCCCCACCACCCATAGTTTGTGCTGGTAGGACAGGGATGCTCTCAGAGGTTGACCTAGAGATGAGCATCGCCAGGTCTCTGCCCTATGGGAGTGACGAACAGTCCTGGACCACTTTGGCAGTGGTGGGATGGGAGCCTTGGGTGGGAACATGCAGCTGGGGTCCTGCCTGGGGACCTCCTTGGTTCTTAGGGCTCTTCGGTGGGCACATGTTTTAAGCAGAAATGAGTTCAGATTTCAGCATCTGGGGCAACTGGGAGGGATCTCAGGCCATATGAAGGAGCCTTGCTGCCTTCCACAGCCACTCCTGATGCCAGCCCAGGCTAGCAGAAAAAAATGAGCAGCAACAGCCTTCTTTACCACCTACACAAATGATATCACAACAGCTCCGTGTCAGGGAAGGACGTGGCAGCTGTCACCCTGCATCTGCTCCAAAGGTTCTGTGACAGCAGGGCAAGGTCCCCTGGCTCCAGCGAGCGCAGGAGGCTGGTGTTCAGGCTAAAACAAGATCTTCAGGAGGGGCAGGAGAGCAGTGCCCTGGACACGCAGCCCTCCCCTGATGCACAGCCTGCCACACTCACACTTAAACCAGGACACAGAGGAGCCCCGGCTTCCGACCCAAGGGGCTGACAGCTATGCTTTGGCAGGCACTGGCCTAAGTGACAGTGACAGGCAGAGGGAAAGGGATGGCTCTGTGCCAACAGGACACCTACGCAACCCTCCCCAACTCTGCCACAATGCCCGTGCGTCTGCCTGGATCAGCGGGGCTGCATTTGCTGCCCGCCCCCGGGGCACCGCGCTCGCCCACACTGCCGCGTCCCACTGCACCCAGCTCTGTGCTGTGTGGGGCTGGGTGGTGGGAGGGAGGGGACGGAAATCTGGAGAGTTCAGGTTTCAGTTGTGAGTGCAGAAGTAGATGTGAACACCCTGTGCATGCCACACTCCTCTCCGGAGCTGGGGCATCCTGGTATTCAGGAAAAGCAAAGAAAAGGATGCTGCACTGTGCGTGAGGCTGGACCAGAGGGCATCTGCCCAGAGTGAAACAAAAGGTGCAGATCCCCGAGTGGGCTGGCCGGGTGCCTGCTCCAGCAGCAAGTGCTCCCTGTCCTGCCTTGAGCCAAACCTGCTCCTGGGAGACCCTGAATGGCTCTTTTCAAGCTTTTCTTTTTTTTTGGCAGCTGTGTTTTTGTTTTCCTTGCCCCTCTCTCTCCCTGCTGCTCCCTGGTTCCTTGCAGGCTTGGCTCCAGTGTTTACCCTCCCCAGCTCTGCCGTGCTCCCCCCTGCTGACCCCCTGCTCGCCGGTGCCAGAGAGATGAAAAGGCAGAGCTGCAGTGCTCCCGCTGCTTGCACAGTCTCCTGGGCTCTGCGGAAACGTTGAACTTGAAGTGTTGAAACCGAATATTTCCTGCTCCGAAAGCTGAGCGCCCAATGAGCAGACGCACCCCTGCGTGGAGGAATTTGTCCATGGGCCTCGTCGAAGGGCATCTGTGAACAGACCCCAGCCCAGGCGGAGACCGAACCAACCCCTCCTGATCCTTCTGGGGATGGAGGGAAAGATCCTGGCCCCAGCCATGCTGGCATGAATCCAGCGTCATTGCACTGGGTCCTGTTGATCAGCCGGAGTCACTGCAAAGCACTGCTAACAGGACCTGGTCTCTGGGCTTGGAGCTGGGCTTAGACCTGCTGAGGACCCGCTGGAAGATCTGGCTGCAATAAGCATGGGAAATGCTGGTTTGGAGAATTTAGGTACAAAAAAAGGGATCCAGCCCACCAACAGCCACAACAGCATGTGATGTATACAGACCTTCATCACTATGCAGTACTAATGCTCCCACATCACTCTGCATGAGCAAAGTTTACAAGGCATGAGGGTTTGTCCTGCCCAGGAGCTCTGCGAGTTGTCAGATTAAGAGAATAAATTGTTTAGAATTCAATTCTTTGCTGAGGGCTTATTGCCCAGCCAGCAAGGGTTTCCAGGTGGGTGGTGGCAGGTGGGAAACGCTCAGGGGACATGCTCGCTGCTGAGGATCTGCTTCATCTTCCCTAAGAGCCCTTATCTGGGCAGACTCCAGGCCACCCACCCAGGTCCCAGAGCATCTTCCCACCACAATGTCCTTCCTCATGGACATTAGAAACTCTCCCTTTCCTTGCCTTGCCCCAGGGAGCACCAGCACTGCTCTCCCAACTCTTAATTTTCCGGTATCTCAAACTGTTTTCCACTTGTCTGAGTCCAGAACACCTCCTCCTCTGAGATGCCTCCCTCCATTTCGTCCTCCCATTTTCTCTCTCTCCCTCTTAAACACTCCATCATTTAACACCCATCACAGCCGGTTGAACTGAAACCCTCCTGAATAGCAATGACCCCGCGCCGGGGCCCCGCGTGCTGCTCCAGGGGCCGCGCCAGAGCCAGGTGGGTGGTAATGGAAGTGCTGACACAGGCTCCTTGACAGCACCGCCGCTGCCAGCGCCTGTAATAATCCCTCCTGGCTCCCCCTCAACTCGGCTTCCACGGTGATTATTTTCCGTTCGGTGATGGGCCTGCTGTTATTTGTGTACTGATAGCAGATATCTCGTGTGACAAGCTTCTTTTCCTTCCAGCTCAAAAAACAGTAATTCAAAGAAAACCCCATATTAGCTTGAAAATAGCCAAAAGCCCGCTCCACTCCCGGCAAGCCCGGGCAGCATCCGATGAGGCTGGCGTGGCAGAGCCTGGTGACACTGAGTGGCAGCGAAGGGGCTGCCCCGCCACCGGGAGAGGATGACAACAGCGGGCGAGGAAGGCGGAGGTGGCTCAGGTCAGTGCAGAGCAGAGCTGCTTTGGGGGGCAAAAACTATTTGGTCACAAGGGGAGGAGCGTGGGCAGTGTTGCTTGTCGCTGTTCCGTCTCCTTGCTGTGCAGGGTAATGTACTGGGGTGCTTCTAGCGCTGTGCCCGTGAGGCTGCATCCTGTCTGCCGGGCACCTCCTGGGATCCCACTGGTTTGGGCTGGGGCCAGAAAGCATCCAGAGCACTGTGAGGCACCTGGTGTGGAGCAGACCTGCAGCTCTCTGGAGCATGTGTATTCTGGAGGGCTGTGCGTGCAGAAAGGGAGCGGGGCTCCTGAAGAGTGGCTTTTCTTTTAAGAAATGGCTTTTTGGAGGAGCCACCTCTCAATGCCACCACAGGGCAGCAGCAGAAGGAGGACTCGGGTTTGTCTGACAGTGCCCAGGCCAGCACAGGGCATGGGGCCACCCTTGCCTTCAGTACAAGAGAGAGGGGCAGGGGTTTGTGCAGCTGGGACAGGGGAGGCACAGACGGACAGAGGGACTGCTGTGACCCCACCAAACGCAATCCCTGCATCCCCCCAAAGGGCCTGGGGCTGGGCTGCCAAGCAGCTTAGCAAATACACCTGCTTCTCCCGAGGCTACAAAAAAAAAAAAAAAAAAAAAAAAAATCTAAAGAGGGATCCAAGGCAGAAAAGCTTGCTAAAATATTGATTTCCTTCCAAAGAAAAGAGTGGCTCTTGCAGCTGCCTCTCTGGGTGAGCTGGACACAGGAGGTGCAGTGCAAAGTCGCGCAGTGCTGCTGCAAGGCACCTGATGGCAGCTGGGGATGGGCTCCGTGTGACACCCCGGGGATGGTCCTTGGAAGGGAGGCATGGCTCTGTCCCATCCCGCTCTGTGCTTCTGGTGGGCTCCCGGGGAAATCTCCAAAATCCCAGGGTCCTCTCCAAATGCCACCTCCCTGCTGGGCTCTCCATCCACGGAGATCCCTGCTGCCCACCACGGGATGGAGGAAGATGGATTGAGCTGGGCAATAATTTAAGAA
>VXAV01000608.1:176592-234636 GCA_013399715.1 Alectura lathami | reverse complement strand
GGAGGGGGGGGAAAGAGGGGGGGGGGGGGGAGAAGTGAAAAGGCCGCGCAGGGAAATGCATCACAATTACTGTCTCAGCTCTAATGAGGAGCCTGTCATGAGGCTGTCATCCTGCGGAAAGCCACCTACTCAGAAAGATTCAATAAAAAAGTAGCAGAGAGATAAAAAAGAGATATATTTCAGCCCTTGCTAATATTCTTTTCATTTGTCCCAGCACAAAATAAGATACTGCACTTAACCGGCTCGGTTAAAATGAAAAGCGGGGGGGGGGCGGGAAGGGAGCAGCATTGATCAATACCACTAAAAGCCGGGAGACACGGTGATGGAGTGCAATTTTTTTGTCTGTGCTGAAGCATAGCAGAGGCCCGGGCGGGGTAATTTATGATTCGCACGCATGCCGGCTAACTAGAGGCTGACAAGACAATGAATCCTTGATGAGAGGAGCGTGGGCCACCATGAGCCGGGAGGGGAGAGCGTGGCAGGGACCTGGGAGGGTGGGAGAAAGAGGAGGGCTGGGGCCGGACGGGGCCGTTGCTTTGGGGATGGACTGAACGAGGACAGTGGGGACCAGCAGCAGATGCTTTGTCCCTTCTACATGCCAGCATCCCTGATGAGTGCTGGTGTGAAGCTGGGCAAGCTCAGGGAGATAGAATTGCACCTTCCTGCTGCCATCTGTCCCTGGTGGCAGATTGGTGACTTCCAGCTGGCCTCTGGACCTGTTTGCTGGTAACAAGGGCAAATGGGACAGGGTGGAGAGGAGCTTAGCTGCATTGCCAAAGTGTGCCTGGATAATCCCTGCTCTGCTTCGGTTCTTGGGATGGAAAGACCTGGAGCAAAGCACCTCCTTCAGCTGCCAAAACATGACAACAGTGGGAACTGGAGAAGGTGCGAGCTTCGCAGGAACATCCCAGGGTCTGGCTGGGAGCCCACGGGAGAGCCGGGGCCTGCTGTCCCAGGCACTGTTTGGGGTCTGCTCCGTGCCCTGATTGCTTCCTAGGTACCCCAAACCAGGGCACAGTCGTGAGCAGGAGCACCTCAGTGTCCTAAGTGAAGGAGCTGGGAGCATCCCAAGGGACAGCAGCAGCCTGGGAATGGCAATCTCACTGCTGTGGTGATACAGGAGCCCTGGGACAGCCCCAGACACTTGAGGGGATGCAGCACCCAGCCCGCTCGTCCCCGCAGCTTGTGCAGTTCCCATGCCCTTGGCTTGGAGGGCAGATGGTTCGGCTGGGGATACGCCGATACGCCCTCAATTCAAAGGGGCCATGGGGCAGAGCCTTTCCCTGCCTCCCACCCGCTCCCTCCCCCCAGTTTGCAGCTCCTCTCCTCCCTCGGGGGTGTGTGGGGCACACATCGAAAACACAGATATTGAACTGTCAAAACTATTTCCTACAAGAAAATAGATTCATCAGCTTGCAGCACGCAGGGTCATTGCCACATTTTCCCCTCGCGCCAGCACCTGCACATGCCGGCGCATACCCAATGCCTCTTCGCAGCACCGGCACTTTAGCTTGTAGCTCAGGGCCCTTAAGTGACTTTGAGAAATGGATAATCGATTATAATTCCACGGGCCTCTCTGCAGATTTATCCAGAGAATGTATAAAAGCCAAGGCTTGGGAGAAGCGGGTCCTTCTGGCCAACACGTCAATTGCCTGCACTCTCCGTGCCCAGCTCGGAAAATCGCATCCCGAGCACGACTCTGTTTAATCCATCAGTACACAATCAATGCACTCTGTAATCAACTCTTGATCACTTAATTTTACACATGTTGGCTGAATCCCTTTGTTTAATCACTAGATCAGGCTGCCTTGTTGCGCAGCCCCCTCCCGGCTCAGCCCCTTGCCCACCCCGCCGGTGCCGCCGCCCCGAGCCTTCCTTTCACCTTGAGGAAGATCTCGGTGAATGGAGAGAGCCGTGAGACATCAGGGAAGGGAGGAAGGAAGCGGAGGGAGGGGAAAAAGAGATCCAGAGGGAAAGAAAATATTTCCCCTCCTAGAGCTTGTCCCAGCTGTTCCCACCCGCACAAAAGACATCGCCACTGGTGCTCAGCAAAGAGCCAGATGTCCTGGCTGCGAGGGGACGGCAGGTTGGGGTGCCGCACACCGGCACCCATCACGCAGCATCCACCCAGGCCTGCAGCACCCTCCCCACCCCATCATTATTCCGACCGCTTCAGCAGCTGAGGCCATTACGAGCAGCGGTTCTTGATCTTTCCCTCCCAGAGGCATCCTTGGGAACATTGCTCCCATCTCGCTGGGGTTCATCTTCCTTTTTATGGCAAGAGCGCGACCCTCGGGCTGCGAATGCGTGCAAGGCAGCTATTTGGTGTTTTAGCGTGATTTGTGTCACCAGCCCCATGCCACCTCACTCTTCACACCCACCCCGCTGGCACGCTGGGGTTGGCGGCCAGGGGACGCTCATAGGTGGAGATGTCTGATGGCACGACATTGAAATGCGCTGGGGTTTTGCACGCGTTCGTCTCGTCCTGCTGCCGAATAACCCTTTCCAGGAAGAGTTTGCTGCATTTTAACCGCGTGGTGAGAGCCTGGGGGCTCAGAGATAGGGAGTGCATGGTTCTGACAGCCACACAGTGTGCTCCATGTACCTGAGCACATCATCCCCCACCCACAACTCTGCGCAAACCCCTCCTTTCTTAACGAGGCTTTGATGCTGCCTCTAATTTGGCACATGGAGCGGCTCCTGCTCACGCTTGCTTGCAGGAATAAATGATGGGATATGCTTGAACAAGAGGGATCTGTGAGCGCAATTGCCAGGGGAGTGTGCAAATGTTAGCTTTGCACAGGAAACACACACCAAACTGCGTGTCGACACCGAGAGGCCAGTTGTAGGACAAAGCCGGCGCATATGTTTAAAGAGAATTCCAGTGGCTATCCTATAGCAAATAGTCTTCAAAGAACCCCTGGAGCTCCCGGCTTCTCAGCATGGAAAGAGGAGTTTGTACAAGATGAAACACAAATAAATAGTTTACCATATAAAAGATAGCCAAGGCAAAGAGTGAGATGCAAGTTTTAGATCTCGCATTAGCCAGCTGTGGTTTTATTGGTCCCCAAGTAAGAGCTGTAAATAAAATACAAACCTAACCTGCATATTGTCAAACTGCATTTTAAAAAAAAATGCTTAATTGCACTCAAGAGCACTGAGGGGTGAGCTGGTGCACAGCGCATCACACGGCAGCCCGCAGAGCTGTTAGCAAAGCGTAAATCCAAGAGCTGGAAAGTGGAGCTTTTTACCTTGGGCTCTGCTGACAGGCACAGACCACCTGGCTTTGCTATGGTAGCTCAGTCCCGCTCCAGAAACTCGTGGTAAAGGGTTAGAAAAAGAAGAGCACAGAAAGCTGTCTGCTCTGCTCCCGCTGACGTCGGTGTCAGGGAGGAAGGGTGGTGGGTGGGACAGGAGCATCCAGCACCTTGCCAAGGTGAGCACAGCCTGGGGACAGGGGCTGAGGTGGCAGGGACTGGTGGGCAATCAGAGCATCTCCTCCTCTCCCCTCTGACCAGGCTCTGACCCCACCCAAGCAGATCTCAGCTCTTTTCATCTGCTTTTCCTTTCAACCTCATTCCTTCTTTAATCCTTCATTTAGGATTACAGATCTGTCCCCAGGTCTGTCCTCCTTCAGGGTGGCCTGGTGTCCACAGGAGCAGGCGCAGCCACTCCAGGTCACTCTTGATCCCACGGACCCTGCCCATGGGCTCAAGGATCACCCCACCAGCGGTCTTCCCCACTGTCACCCACATGCCACTGCAGGCAATGACAATGTCACATGCCTTCTACTGTTTTCAGGTGGAGGAAGGGGAATAAAGGGGAAAAAAAAAACTGCCAAGGACTAATTAATATTTAATTTACTGCAAAATGTACTTATTATTCCCAAGTAATTGGCCGCCTGCACAGCTGTGACCACTAATGAATAGAGGGGGGACAAGATGCGGGGATGGAGGCCGGGGGGAGAGCAGGGGTGGTGTTGTCTTTGATCAGCCTGAACTGCCTGCCTTTAATGTGCATAATAAGAAAACTTAAACAGTTTTGGTTTTGCTTTTTTTTTTTTTTTAAAGATCTAAAAACGGCCATGATGCCACTAATGGATTGTGCTTAGCTTATTGCACTGTAATCGCCCTATTATCGCTGCAACTTTAACGAGGGGGACAAAGGACTTTGGAAGATGGCATTTGCAAATAGGTTGTTGAATAACATTGCAGCTAAACACGGAGAAAACAGGCCAGCCCTGCTTATTGTGATGCCTCGCATAGATTGCCAATACCTGAGGCACTCAGCATCCCCGTCTCTATTGCTGCTTTTCGCTCCGTGATTGAACTATTGGCTCATTTAACTCTAAGGACGGGAAATATTTTTTCAGTTGCTAATAGAAGCACGGCTCGGCGGTGGCCCAGCGTGGATTTCAGATCAGTTTTTCCTGCCGGCTTGTTCCGCGGAGGGAGTTAATTTCGCCCTGGTGCGAGTGCTTAAGTGGGATTTAAGTGGTGCGCGAGCCTCCCGCTGACCCCTCTGCACGAGGTGAAATCCACCCTGAGAGCTGCCGCTCCCCGGGGAGCGCTGCTCAGCATGAGGCAGAGATCTGGTGTTCCCTGCGTGCAGGCGCAGCTCCTGGGGACAGGGAGACCCATGTCCCCATGCCTCGGGGTGCCTTGGCCATGGGTGGGGACGTGCCTGCCCTTGATAATTCCTCCCATGACAGTGGCTGTAGCCGTCCCCTCTCCCCAGGGTGCCAAGCAGACCAGGGCAGGCTCTCTGCCCCAAGCATCCCCTGCTCTCCTCCATCCCCAACCCCCATTAAACACCCAGCAGTGCATGTTTATGATGGCCCCAATGCTCAGGCTGAGCTCCTGTCCTGTTTAGGTGCAAACCCAAAGCATCTGCACGGACTCTGACGGCGCGACAGCCAGCCCAGCCCTTGGCACCGCTGCGCCTGGCCACATCCAAGCCTGCCGGGCTGGGAGACGTGCTGTCACGCTGCTGGCCCCAAAACCCCCTAAAGCAAACAGCCGGCCAGACACGAGTGGAACGCGGCCATGGCACACAGGAGAGGGGAGGGGACGACCCCGGCGGGGGGAATTGAGGCGAAGGATGAAAGNGGGGGTGGGCAGGGGGGGCTCAGGGCTGGGGCGAATTGGTCCCAGTGTGCCCAGCAGTATGGGCAGGGGGTGGCATGGGCAGGATTAAGGGGTGGCTCCCGCTCTGCCTTCCTCTCCCGTGATTTATCCACCCTCCTTCTGAGTCTGCTTCAGCTTGGAGTTCGGTTTGGTAGTTTTCTCTAGAACGTGATTTTTGATTTTTCTTTGCAATGCCACATTGCGTGTGAGTTTTAATAAATTTATACTTCTTAAAGGAGCAGCAAAATAAGGAACTCCTGTCTGTTTGTGGCTCTAGAAATGGACAGAAAACAAATACAAGGACGTAAACCTTGGGGCAGGGGTTTGGGGGCAGCTGGGCTCTGTGGGAGAACCCCCCCAAACCAGGCTTCTGCCTTGCGCCCCAGGAGAAAACTTGCCAGCAAGCGTTAAAGGGGAAGAGCACTCTTGGGTGGGCTCCTGGCACACTGAGCTGGCACTCGCATGTCCTCTGCTCCCTGCTGCTTCCCTGCCTCCTCCCTGGGCTCCCTGTCAACCCTCCACCTTTTATTCTGTGTTCCATTAGACACGATCAGAGAGCTGGCTTTTTGGTGCTACCTCAAGGCAGCACTCAGCCGGCCTCGGGATCTGCCAAAATAATAATTAACATGTATTTAATTAGTGCTTGTGCGAAGGCCAGTGATCTTCATACACAGGGGTTTCAGGGCAGCACTATTATTTCCCTATTTCCCAACAAAAGCTGCAAGGAAAAGTCTTGTGGCTACGGTGTGGGGCAGGACGTTTGCAGCCTGACTCTGCCAGGAGTGTCTCTTTGATCTCACTCCTTTCCCCGTGCTCTGAGCACTCGTTTCTAAAGAGAGGGCAACAGAGCCCTGGTTGTCCCCTGCCCTGGCTAGACCTCAAGCTTGATGGGCTGGGGATGGTGTGAGCACCCTGCTGCTGCCCCGGTGGAGGGCAGCCTCTAGAAACATGTAACGGCATAAAAAATACCAAAAGAATAAAAGACTATAAATAATAAAAATAATATAAATAATAAAGAAAATACAAATATTAAAGAAAATATAAATAATAAAAATAATACAAATAATAAAAAAATCACTCTCTTTCTGACTCCCAACCCTCTTCTTGCTGACTTTTGTCCTCAGGCCTCCTGCTCACTCTTCCCAGCAGTGCCAGAGGTGATGCTCAGCAGCAAATTCCAGGTTAATCCCCCCAAAATATCCTCAGTGTCAGTGTTGCAGCTTGGTGACCAGCAAGGCAAACAGAGACGGGGTGGTGAGCCTCCTCCTCGACACCCCCGAGCCTCCTCTCCCATCCTCCCCAAATAAAACACAGTGCAAGCAAAAAAGATAAAAAATAAATAAAAATACACCACCCCAGGGAATTTAAAAATCTGACCAGATAGGCACTATTGATGTAGAAATATAAACGCTGCTGTCTCGGCAGTGGCTTCGTGGGCCCTAAACCTGAGCTGCAAAGTGGATTGTTGGGTTCGATTTGTCAAACTCGGAGGCTGGCAAGTTTGGGCAGCTTCGCCGACTGTGTTTTATGGAACCTTTCAGGAACCCTCAATAAAAAATGTATTAGATTAGTAATTTGAGTCCCAAATGACCAATTTGAAACGATTGCTTTCTTATGATTTTTCTGAAAGTGCCTGTTTCGTGAGAAATTGCTTGAAAAATCAGACGGAGTTTTTAGAGACAATTGTAACAGCTCACACGAGGGCTGGTTGTGATGGGTTAGGGGAATGTTCCTCTAATGAGGAAGGAAATAAATCCTATTTCTTGCCTGCTCCTTCTTTCCTTGTCTTCAGTATTACCATAAGAAAGGCTAATTGTTAAATACCTGGGACGGAAGGTGTGGCATTCAGCCTCAATTTGGGAGGAAAGACGGGAGTGGGATGGGAGCCCTGTGCGGCTCCCAGTTCAGGGACCCCCGTCAGACTGGTTTCCCTCCCTCCTGCCCCACTGGAGCTGCAGGACTGGGCTGGCTGCTGTCACACATGCGAGGGGAAGGGGGCAGCTGGGCTTTGCAGGGATTTATAGCTCATGGTATGGAGATGTACAGTGTGCCTGGTTCACACACAAAGCTGTGAGCTAGTTTTATTAATTTTATTACTAAAAATCCTAATGAAAACTGCCATTTAAACATGAGATGCATGAGATCTAAGTGCAAAATGACCTCCTGAGGTCCCTTTCAACCTAAACTATCCTATGGCTCCCCAACTCCTTGGTCCTCTTCTTTGCTGCTTTCTGGTTTGCAAGCTGTAAGGGCTCTGCTTGCAGCACACGTCCAGCTCCTTGCCCTGCCTGCAGGGCGTGAAGCATGCCGTTTCTATTTATTTAAATGAAAACTGAGATTCTTGTATCACCGCTTGACTGCAGGGGCTGAAACTTTAGGAGAGAAAAAACCCTGAGAGTCTTGTGATAAACTTGTGAAAATTGGCAATCCCGAGAACCAACCGCCCTGGGACACTGCTACCTGGAAGGCATTAAGGAACTACGGAGTGCAGCCTAATAGGGAGTGCTCATGCGAGCTGGACTGTTTGGGAAAGACAGAAATTTTGCAAAAGAATGAACAGCAGAACCCCCACTGCTCCTTCCTGCCATGTGTCCCCGCTGGTAAATCCTTCCTTCTTATCTCCTGCCCTCTTTCTTCTCCTGCTCCCACGCTCCTCTTATGCCACTGATATCCCCAGGCATCCCCCGCTGTTTCCTAAAGGAGTTTTCTGCATTTCCCTCTCATAGGAAATACAGAAAAAGGAGGGGACTCTTGGTGCTGGCGTCTCCAAGCACTGCACGCAGACCCCATCCCTTCTGCCTTCTCTTTTATCCCCTGATCAAAAAACTTCTGCAAATGCAGAGGAAGGGGGTGTGTTTGGGTCGGCGCTAACCCTGGGGCAGCAGGACGGGGAGCAGTGTAGGTGAAGTGATGCAGCAAGAACCCCAGCTTGCCTGCTTGACCTCTGACCAAAAGGCAAACACCCAGATCACTGAAATATCTGTACCCTGATCGTCCTTAACAGCTTCCACTGAAGCAGTGTGTTCAAACATACCATTCTTTAAGATGGGAAAATACAAAGTCGGATGGTTTTACATAAATGGCAATTTGCAAAACCAAATAGGTGACATTTTTGACATGAACATTTAACAAAAAAATAATATTTTTTCTCTTTAATAAATGGGTATTTGCAGGAGAGAATCCATTATAAGAAGGGAGCTAACGCGAGGTTCTTGGAGCCATTTCCATCAATTGCTCTAAGATTTATATGTAAATATGTTAATGGCACTATTAATAATTTAATGGGGGCATGGCAAGCTGTGTTTACATAATAAATATGATTAAGTGTTTCCCTCGAATGAAGTTGCTGAAGTGTCACGCTACCCCAGGTTATTACCAGTGTGGCTTTGCCGTGCTCACCCGAGCACCGGGAGGAAGTGCAGCACACGCAGCTCCCGGTCCTGTGCCAAAAAGCCCCATGAAGCTCCCAGCATCGCTGCAGAGAGGCGGGGATTTGCTGACGTGCATGGGTGATATCCCACCCGATTTTATTTTTTACAAGGCTGGACTCACACCCTTTGCTTGAATGGAATCGCTCAAGATTTACTTGAGTGTAATTGAGAATAAAATTTGGTCGGAGGTAATTAAGTCGCAGAATATGCTCACCTCTCCTTAAATCCACGGCTCACGGAGCGACTGGGGGAATTACACAGTCTGTGGGAACTGAGCAGTTTATGGACGGAGCAGGGAAGCTGCTCGACTGGGCGCGGAGACCCCATCCCACAAACTGCTGCTTCCTTGCCTGGCTTTGTCCACCTGGGGTTGTGGGATGCTGCCCACGCTCGAGCTTCTCCATGTCCCGAAGTGTCTGCAGAGCTGGAAGGAGCTATGGGGAAGAAAACCCCATGAATGTCACAGGGTGGGTGACAAAACCTCCCAGGGCTGCAATGTGCTGTGCTGTCAGACAAGCCACCTCTGGCTTGGCATCCTGTTGTCCCTCCCTGTCTCTAAACCCGTGCTCAGCCTGCTTCCAGCAAAAGCCTCCAGCCCGGGGCAGAAGGGGTTAATTTAACTGCAGTGCAAGGCCAATCGCGCCGAGGTGTCAAACTATAATTTTATATTAGGGCCTGTAATAGTTACTAGAGTTTTACTACAATAACTACATGTCCAAGCAGAGTTTAATGAGAAAATCTATAGTTTTGCTATGGTATTTTCTCTTAGTTTGCATAATTCCCTGAATGCAACCCAGTAAAGCTTTTGACCCGAGATAATAAAAAGGTGATAAAAATGGGCTGTAAAACCCAGCATATACATACATATATATGTATTAAACAGCCACTACAAAATTATGGGTAATTTCCCCAAGATAAGACGAAGCAAAAAACCCTCCTCGGATGCATCAAATTCAGAGGAAGACAAAATGAAACAAAACAAATAAATGCAAAGCGCCCAGGCACAGTGGGGCAGCGTGTGCTGGGGGGGGGCCTCCTGGCGGCAGCAGCTGCCCTCGTGCCCCCCGGGATGGATCCTGACCTGTTACAGCCATAGAAACACCAGAGTGACCACCCTGAGGTGACAGTGCCAGTCTCTGGGGAGCCTCTCCACTCCCCTCATTTTGAGGCTCCCTGCATGCATACTCTACTGATTTTCTTTTTTTTTTTTTTTTTCACCCAAAATGTTTTGTTCCATGGACAAAAATAAATTTTATGAATCAGAAATGTGAATAGTCCAAAGTGCTGCACTGATAGCTAGGGAGGTAGGCAGACAGACGAGGAGGAGCAGCACTGCAGCCGTGCCCCTGGTACCTGCACGCGGGGACGGCCGACGCACAGCGTGCCTGGATGCTCCGCTGATGCCTGCACCGCCCTGTGCACCGTGCAGTGCAGGTGGCACCCACCCAGGCACCGCTTATTTCAACAAAGACTTCACCAAGGAAGATGAAAGGCGGGGATGTGGGTCCCCAGGGTCCCACTCCTGCGTTTTGACCCCGCTGAAGCGTCCCCCCCCCCCCCCCCGCCCCCCCCCCCCACACGNTTTGCCCCCCCTGAGGCCCCCCCCCCCCCCCCGACCTGCTCCCCGTGCCCATGGGGTGGGATGCGGGGCGCTGCCGCAGCAGGGCGAGGACCCGGCTGAGTGCATGTGGGGAGGGAGGAGGCTCCTTAGCTGCAAGGCACGAGGGAAGGACACATTAAATCATCCCACACTCCCTCCGCATTTCCTTTTCCACCCTGCGGCAGCTTACGGGGATGTTTGGATTGTAAATACAGCAGTAACTTTCTCCATAAAAGTCAGCCTCTTCTCTCCGCTGAAGCCATCAAGCAAAGGCACAGCCTGGTGCTCGAGACCGAATGTTACGGCACTTTCACGGCTGCCAAAGGGCACTGCAAGTGCCTCGATCTCACCCTGAGATGCACCGCTGCATGGGCAGGAAAAGTTCCTTAGGAAGCAGGAAACCCGGGGAACCAAGTGAGTTTGGGACACCCTTGGGATTATGAGTGCGCGTGGAGATTTTGCTGTGTGAAAGCTGTTTTGCTCTTGATCCTGCGTCGCCCTGAGGACGGGATGCTTCACGCATCCCCGCCCAGAGCTGCATCCCCAGCTGCATCCTGGCAGCTCCCCTGCTCGTCCCACAGGAGCGGGATCAGCTGGGAGCTGCAGCGGCACCGAGCAGGGCCCCGCGGTTCCCCTGCGCCCGGTCCGTCCCCCCGGTGCGCTCCTGGCTCTCTGTCACCCTGCCAGCTCCGGGCTGTCCCTCTCCTGTTCCCCCATCAATCACCCACAACGGGGATGATGTGTTAATGTTTTTCCTATAGACAGACACATTATGTTTCCACACTGCCTCTGCACACGCCGTGTTTACGCCCCTTCTCCCTCCGGGGAGTAAATCAAGCAAATTGATGCGAGCCATGATTAATTGTGTATCTCGGACCAATCTTTTACCGAGTCCCTCACACGGGCAGGTTGTTCCCCCCCGCTCCCTCCCCAACAAACCGGGGAGAGGAGACCGCGCTCGGCTCGCTCCCTCTCGCGCAGTTTGACGGATAGAGCCTGCCCGGGACGTGGCGAGATAAATTTGAAAGGCCTGCGCCGGGCTGTCAGCGTTAAAGATGATGAATGTGGGAGGTGAGGCGGGAGGGACCCGCCGAGCTCGGCGTAATGGATAGGGCTCCTCGGGAATGGATGCGCGCCCGGCGATTCCGCGTTAATCTCCGGGCTCCGCCGAGGTGCCGCCGACTGATAACAAGGAAATAGGAATGACAACAATTTTTAGCCGAGAGATTCTTCACAAAAATGCCAGCCCGCTGGAGGTCTGACAGGCCCTGATTGAATGGGAGCGGGGCGGGGGGGCTGCGAGCACCTCTTGACTAACATGCAAAAGATGGATCATTCCATTCCCCCGCCTGACCATCTACATTTATTATCATTTCCCTTAATTCTGCCTCGCTTAGATACCTGTCAGCACCGCTTCCCTTCCCAGGGCCGGCTGATGGGACCTGAGCGGGGCCATGAGATGAGGGGAGCCAGGAGCTGGATCCCAGCCCCGGACTGGGCACGGCCCCGAGACCCCACAGATGTGTCCCCACACCCTCGTCCCCTCCCGCAGCCTCCTCTGCCCCTCCTCTGTCGCCTTCCCTCTGCAGACAGCCCCAGCTCCTTAATGACCCCGATCATACAACTATTTTCTGGCCGCACATAAACGCTTCCATTCCACCCCCTCCCTCACCCCTGACTGCCATCGCCGTATTAAAAAGCAACCCGCTGCTGGGAATACATTAGTGACTTGCAGCAGATCCTTCTTTGCAAGGATAATTACAAAAAATAGAGGGACAATAACTATTAATATTTTATTGCAGTATTTAATGAGCTAAAGCAAATCGTCTTGCACTCCACTGGAACGACATGCTTTGTCATTCTTACGTTCCTTCCATCATTTTCCCCGGCCCCCCATCTGAGGAGCCCTCCCTGCTTTCACGTCCTGCTCACTCATTGCAATTTATATTTCCTCCAGGCTGCCTTTCTCCAACTTGAGGAACAGCCTTGCTGCATGCTGCGGCTCACACGCTGTCCCCACGCACGGTCCAGTCCCCGGACCTGTCCTGTTGTGGAATGAGTACCAGAGAAGGACCAAATCCTCATGGCAGCAAAGCTGCCCTCTCATCTCAGCCTTTTGCTCTCTCTATGTGAGGAAGCTGGGGCTTCCGTCCCTTAGGCAGACACCAAGCTTTCAACATCTGCTTCGTATTTCCCTAGATTCCTTGCTTCCTGCTTTTTGATCCATTCTGATAAGGAGAAATAGCTGTATGGGCTCCTTTATGTCTGAATTTCTGATATTTTCAGCCTTCCTCGTGGTCAGACACCCCTCCCTACCTGCTGCAAGCTGAGAATTGGGCAGAACCCGCCGCAGGAAGATGCTGTAGGAGCAGAGGGGCAGCATGCAAAGGGCTCATGGAGCTGGGCGCGAGCGATAGCTGCTGTGACTGCGCACACTGGAGTCAACCAGGCTTCAAGAATGCGAGTGGCCCATGAAAAGTGTCCAACCCAAACAGACCCGAAATGGGATGATTTCATTTTAAAAGGACTCTGTGAGGTAAAATTGAAGTTGTTATTGTCATGATGACCTCTACCCGTGAAAGAAAGAGTAACAAAATGCCTTTCTCTGAAAAATGCTAAAAATGCCACAGGGATACACCCTTACATACAGGTTTAGTGCTCCCGTTCCCCAGCAGCATTCACTCAAACCACTCATGACTGGCTCAGAACAAGCATAAAAAGGGGGATGGAGCCGAGCAGCATCACTGCCCAAAGGGAGAGATCATGGGAAGCAGCAGCATCCCTGCTAACACTGCTCTGAATCTGCACCTGCGGGTCTGCATCGTGCGAACATCAGCCAAAAATCAAGAGCCAGGAGCTGGAAGGGATTTGCTGGTTTACATGACCCAGGGATTTCAGGCTGCTGGGTCCTGGTCACAGCAGGGCTCGGGCTGCTTTCTGCCCCTCTGTGTGCCAGGCAGCCAGGACAGGGACGTGGGCAGCAGCTTCCCTGTGCTCCAGAAATAAATAACCGCTGCCCCAGCCTCCGCGAGCAGAGCGGAGATTTAATGTGCTGACAGCCTGCATTTTTTACCTTTAGTCAATACAAGAAAGGCCCCAAGACTATGATTCCCAACATCTGGATTCCATCAATATGTGATCTGTCATGATGTATCGGCATCCCCCCCTCTCCCCAGATTGAGCAATGCGGCTGGTTTTATTAATACGTCAAATACATTATCCGTGTAATACACTTGTCTGCCTCTGCCCTCCCGCTGCTCCTGCACAGCAGATTTGAATGTATGATGAATCAGTTTGCATTACACGTCTGTACGTCATAATTTGTCAGGATTAATAGAACTATGTGGGTGGGGGGGAGCCGGAGGGAGCGCGTCATGTGTGTTTAGTGCGGAGATGTCTGTATCACTTATTTATCTCTGCTCAGGCCTCTCAGTTCCCGGAAAACAGCGAGCACAGCATGTCTGGGAATCGCTGAGCAGCCCCAGCCGCTGTCACACGCAGCCCTGCCCATGGTGGCTGCAGAGCTGCGGGGAAGGATGCGGTGTTGGGATGCATTACTGGGATGTCCTGACACCTCTGGCCTTCCCCAGCCGCATGGTCAGGTCCCTGCCTGCCACGTCCAGCACCACCAGAGACGCATGGAGAGAGACACAGGGCTTCCTCCCGGCTCTGCCAGTGCTGTTACAAGGCCCTTGCCTCAGTTTCCCTGCCTGCGGCACATCACTGTACCCTCACCGCTGACCCCCTGTGTGACTTGTGGAAAGACATTTCTTAGTTCTTTGCAAACTGCTGACGGGGAGGAGATGCTGGGAGCTATTTGTAGCCATGAGTGTGCCCAGAGGCACCAGCGCATGAGAGAGAAGGGGCTGGAGATGTGTTCCTGCCCCAGGGTTGGGGGTCTCGGAGGGTGAACCACAGCTGTCCCCCTCTGTGCGCAGTGCAGTTGTTTGTAGCATTGCAGCAGGACCTTGCTTTGCCCCTGTAAAACACCAATTCCAGCTATAAACTTTATTTACAGTACATTACATGGGATTTAGTGGGACCCATAAAGGCCACAGCACAGAACTAACCGTGCTGCTGCTTCCCAGCAGCTCCTGCACACTGGCTCCACCCACTCCCACCCACCCATGTCCGGAGCTGTGGGACACAGCCAGGTGCCAGGACCACGGTGGGGACACTGTGCCCTGTGCCCAAGAGGCAGCAGTGCCCCAGCAGGACAAACAAAAGCAGCATGCAGCAGGCGTGCAAGCATCCCCATCACATCGCCCAGCCAACGCAGGCTGCTCCTGCCCCAGAATCACTGCGAGGAGGAGGCACGAGGTCTCCTTCCAGTCCCATGCAGCTCTCCACAATCCCCACAGATCATCCTATACTGGCCAGAGCGAAGATCGGTAACATTCCTGATGCTCTGTTTGCTTGCAACAAAGCCCATCCACGCGGGTGCCGCCGTCCCTCCGCTCCAGCACAGGGACACAGCAGGTCCGTCCCCTGCCGCCCGTGGCCGGAGGACGTGACGTCGCGGTCCCTTAATGGGCAGCAGCAGCCGCGGCGCTTTAATAACGGCTCCCAGAAACAATTGTACATTTACAACCAAGCGAGCAAGCTTGGCACGCTGAGCCTGTTCCCCTTCCAAGGCTTAATTTGATTTTGACATATTGGCTCGAGATTAAAGGGCTCTCATAAAAAAAAAAAAAAAAAAAAGGGAAAAAAGAAAAGAAAAAACACACCAAAAAACCCAAACACACGCACGCATCCAGCCCCCCCACCGCCCCCTTTTCAGGGCTCAAGCAAAAGTGCTAACATTGTAATATTTTAAGTAGAGAAAATCCAAGTGTGCTTTACCCCCCGCTGGCTCTTATGCTGGGCTTATAAAAATTAAGTGGAAACCTACACAGCTGTAGGCTATAAATCCTTTGTCGCTAACACAGCCAGGCCTGGTACCTGCCTTCAAAAAGAAAAAGTGAAAGGCAAAGCCCCGGAGCGAGGGGCGGCGAGGGACGCATGGGGCCGTTCGGGCAGGAGTGGCCACGGGGCGCTGGGGACGTCCCCAAGGGGGATGCACGGCCGCCGAGTGGGGACGGCACCCAACGGGAGGACGCGGAAGGGGCTGCAGCGCGGGGAGAGCGCGGCCAGGCAGTAAGAGCCCTCTCGGCTGAAGATCAATTAGCATCAATTACTGACTTCATTTAATTGTCGTAGAAGATGAATTTGTCATTTTTAGTCTGGAATTAATGGGAGACCTTCAACTTTCCCTTGGCAGCCCCAGCAGGTCACTGCGTATTTTTCCTCCTTTTGCAGGGGAGAAGCGCGGTGGTGGACGGGGACGTCTGTCCCTCCTCTGTCTGTCCCGTGGCCGCCTCTGTTGCTTTCTCTTTTTTTCCCCCTCACACTTTCCACTTTTCCTCCCTTTTCCTGTTTTCAGCCAGAAATTAATTTTGCAGCCGAGGGCCGCGAAGTGTTTACATTTTCCCTGGCAAACAGGCGACAGTAAACAATGAACGCTCACAGATGAAATTGAATTTATAACTGCATTATGGGGCCAGATAACGCCCTAAAATAATACAACGATAAGGAAATTCGATTTGATTGCCGCCGCACATCAGCTTGGGCCTATCTGCAGCCAGGGCCTCCCGTAATAATTTTAAATTGGGTTTGTAAACCTTATTTGTCCTTAAATATTTCTGTCATTTTTCATTGCCGGGGACGGATCCTTGGGTGCGAGGCAGGCGCTGAGCCAGCGCGGGGTCCCGGCAAGCCGAGCGAGTGCTGGGGCCGGCGGTGACAGCCGCTCATCCTATCCATCACCACGTCGACAGGCAGGGAGGAATCTCAGGCAGAAATTGAGTTTGCCTCACAGGAGACAATTGAACAAATTAATAGACCATTAGCCAAGCGGTGACCTGAGAAACGAGGGTGCTCGGGCTCCCACCAGGTTTGGGGGGACCGGGGAGGAGGGAGGCGATGGGAATCCCATGTTGTTCCCATCCCCGACTGGGAGACGCAGCGTGCAGGTGGCCGTGCTCTGTGTCCATCGCGGCCCGGCATGGGGGCACCCAAAAAGGGCTGTGGGGAGTTTGTGGCACGCAGAGCGTGCAGCAGTGGAGAGAGATGCTCCTGAGGTTTGGGGGAGCGGCCTGATGGCAAGGGGGTGGTGAAGATGATCTGTGACAGATTTAGGCAGAGGTACAGGGAAAGGCAGGGAGAGGAGGAATTAAAACCCAATCCTCTCCCGCTTCTGAGCACGCCCAGGACAGCTCCCAGGTCCCCAGGGCAGTGCCCCCATGCCAGGCTCCTTCCCGCGATGAAGGATGCTCAGCTGGGAGAGCGCTAGGCAGCCCCCACATCCCAGCCACCCCCCGGGGACACTGCTGGGGACAGTTCTAGGGCAGACAAGGTCCCCCTGCCTCTGGAGGGCAGACAGGTATCCCCCAGCATCCCTGACCCAACCATCACCATTCATTATCCAGCATGGTCTCTAACAGAGATTAAAAGCAGAATAAAACACCAACATGATCTCTTTTTTAAGAAAAGCAAAACAAAATAAAACAACCATATACAGCCTCAGCACTGCCTACCAGAAGCACACAGGCCATGGAAATGATGCTGAATTCCCCATGTACCCAACCCAAATGCATTTGCTCCTGCAAACAGGGACCTTGGCAGCATTTGGCAGTGGCGGGACACGGCCAGGGGCCAGGCACCCCAAGCACAGAGGCTGCCTCTTCCCAAGGGATTATTTTAAGCCTGCAGAATGAAGTGCTTTACGAGGGAGAGCCGGCTTTCCTTTGTCTCCACCGGAGATAATCAGGTGCAGATAGGATGGAGATTCTGTAAAAACACACAGTCGCCTCCACTCACGGGTTACCTTTTTTTCCTGAGAGCCGTAAGGGTTTCAATTACCGGATTCTGGGATTTAGTGCCCAGGGCTTTTTGGTGTGCGTTAGATTTATTAGAAGGTTTAGTATCAGTGGAGGATTCACGCATTTACTCCCAGGAGCCCAGCTTCCGTTCACAGACCCTAAATCAAGAGCCGAGATGGGCTATTGTCACTTAGGACATTAGCATGGTTAACGCACGCGGGGATGATTAATAGCAATATGCACGCAGCCTCCCCTCCTCCCTGACCGCCGCCTCTCTGCCCCTTGCTGCACCCCGGGGCTCAGCACCAGCTCCAGCGCTGGCAGGGCTCCTGCTGTAAGCAGGATTTTATAAATATTATTGCTAAGATGAAGGGTTTCAGGCGCCTGGGGGAGTGAGTTTTCTCCCAAGGCAGAGTTTTGGGAACCCCCCAGTCACTGGCTGGAAGAAGGGCAGACGCACACAAGGCAACAGGCAGGAATTGTCAAAAACAATAAGTAAAAATATTATTCTAAGAGAAAACCCAACCTTCCCCTGCAGGAGGTGCTCATCCCAGCAGCACCTTGCTCTTTCTTCCCAAAGGAAACCAGAGGTGGGACCACCACTGGAGGAACTCATTGCACTAGAGGCTCCCGAGGGCTGAGGCTGGAGGCGAGCACCGTGCCAGGAGAGGCACAGCCACGCTCCTAACGAGCGAGATCCTGATGGCTTTTGTCCTTTTTCCGATACTGTGTTACTTACATTCCTTCTTTTTTAATTAAAACAGCCCCAGCTGATTTTACAAGCTTGCCGCTGCTTCTCTCCCAGCCTCTGTGTCTCTCATATGCCTGAGTGCTAGTATTAATTATTAGAGCCAATTTACTGTTTATACTCTGATGTTTTAACTAATTACCACTAATGGCAGACACCAGTGGGCAATCAACTTCATTTAGTTCCCAGTGCAAACCACTCATTACCATCTGAGGGAGGGAAGGAGAGTGCGTGGGAGGGATAAATAAAGGCAGAGTGAGCTGGGCAGGTGCCTGGGCCATGAGGGTCTGCAGAGCTGGGGGGAATGATCCCCCTGCTGCAGGCACCATGCAGGGTGGGATGAGGAGGGATGATGGGGTGAGATGGTTCCACAGGAGCTGAGCTGGCCCTGCCCTGTGAGTCCCTCTGGTGGGAGCTGCCTGGAGCTGAGCATGAGGCCTCTGAGCTCTCAAGCATCTGACACCACCCTGGGACAAATCTCCAACCAGCTGTGTTCACCCACAGCATCTGGGGTTCTGGGATTTGTGCCTCTCAAGCAGGGTCTGCTGGGGGTGGAGGGCCCTTCCCATGGGACAGATGTGGCTCTAGTGACCTGCCTGCTCGTTACCAGTAGTGGGAGTCCTGCCCTCACAAAAGGGACTGCAGTGCTTTGGGAGTTTAGATGCCACTGATGTGATGTTAGTGCAGGGATGCAGCAACTCAGCTAGGAGTGCTAAAACAGAGGCACAGCTGCAGGGATGGGGCATGGCACCACCTCTCCAAAGCAACCACCCACCTTTCCTTTCCCCCTTTCTCTCCTTTCATTCCCTGGTCTGCTCTGTCAAAGCCTTGCTTTTGAAAGGGAGATGAGGGCTGCAGACCTGCTCTGTGGTGGTGGGGACATGGCTGCCTGTCTGGCGGGAGGGAGGGAGGTTATAACTATGCACACATTTGAAATGTAATTGCTGTCAGCTCTCTCCATTCTTGCAGCACGAGGCCTTTAATCTCTCCCACCAGACCCATCGGCCCTGATATTGCAGCTCCAGAAAGGCTGGTTTTATGTACTTTAACCCTGCGACCTTTACAAATCCCATCATTCCAATCAATACGTCTCATTAGCGTTAGGTAAATGTATGGGATGGATGGGGAGCTGTGCTGGGAGGAGACCGCGGAGGGTGGGGCAGAAAGTGCTGCTGCTGCCCACTCCCTGCGGGCAACCCAGCCCCTGGAGGTATCGCTCCCCTGAGCACCCTTCCCAAGGCATCCTTCCCTCCAGACATGCACCTTGGTCCAGCTAACGCAGAGCACGCGGCGAAGTCCCTGCCAAGCTAACAGCGGAGTCAAGAGCCCAAGCTGTTAACTGGACCAAGCTGTTGAAGTCATTTTTTTTCATCTCTCCTTGGGAAGCAGACATATGTTTTACAGCTTTCCACTATGTCGACTAAATGGAAACATGCGGGGCCTGTGGCAGGTGATGGGAAAACAATGCGGGGTGTGCTGCCTGCGGCTGCAGCGATGGCAGGACAAAGCAAGGAGTGGGGTGAAGGAACAATCTCTGGCCCTTCCCGTGAAGTGAAGGGCTTAATCCATGCAGAAGTGCTACTTCACACCGGCTGAGGACCTCACCAGCACGGGGATACTGACCAACACACGAGTTCATGAGGCATCAGTCAGCCAAGAAGGGATGGGGCCAATGCTGCCCTCAAGACCTCGAAGCAATCTGGCTTTCGCTGGGGAGGAGGCTCCCTCACCCCTGGATGAGTGCCTCAGCCAGCAGGGCTGTAAATACAATCACTGCCCATAAAACCACCCAGCCCTGCTCAAATGCTTGACTCGGGTGACCCATGGCAGCAGCGAGCCCCCAGCGGAGGGATCCCTGGGGCGTCCCTGGCTGCTATTGCCGCAGCACGCTGGGGTGTGAGGGAGGAGAGGGTGCCCTCCTGCTGCAGGGCCTCCTCCCCAAGTGGCATCTGGAGCCGGGTTTGGTTTCCGAGCTCTGCTATCCCCATCTGCAGAGCTGGCTTGTTACTGCAGCAGTGCTCGGCCCAGCTTTGGGCTCGCCCCAGGAGCGCACGCAGCTGGAGGGGTTGGACTGATGCAGAGCACAAAGTGTGTTCATACGTGTAGGATCTACTTCTTGTAGAGCCGAAACAGCGAGGGCTGAAAAAATATGGGCAAGCCCTGATTTTTCATATTGGTGCTGTTTAGTGAAGGTGTTTCCAAGTGGTTTAAACTTCCTGAGAGCTAGGCCAGATGCCCCTCTCACTGGAGCAGGGGACAGCTGAACTTGTCTCCGTGCCACAGGGCTGGGTGTGTGACACCCCGTGCACGTGGGGCAGCTTGGACACCCAGTTTGTGTACTCCCCCGCACCAGTGCCTGCTTTTCCCACCTCCCCCTGCCCTGTTTGTCAAGGCACTTCAGCTGGGTCTCAGGGTTGTTGACAAGCACTAAACTCCGCAGCAGCAAGAAAACCATTTAAGCACTAAGCCCCCCTCGGCTTTAGCGAGATGACTGTGTGGCGTGGGATCTTAGCACAGCACCTGGCAGGAGGCAGAGGGAAGGAAACATTAATAAATCCTGCGGCGGGCCAATTTCACTCGACCTGACACACTGGTCCTCCTGGAATTAAATGGCCAAGCCCTGAGGCACCTCTGCGAGGCGGCACCCCAACCGCCCGCTCCCCGACACCAAGCTGTGAGCATCTGTGAAACCTGCAGCCACGATGGGAAAAAGCAGCCCGTAGCCTCAGCGCTGCCCAGCAGGATGAAGCATCCCTGTGCTGCCTTGATTCCTGCCTGCTACCAGCCTAAAAGGATGCGGGGTTCAAGTGGCACCCAGAAGCCTGCTCAGTAAACGTGGGGAGAATGTTGCAGCATCGCTCCGAGGTGATGCAGCCAAGCAGAGCATCAGGGACTGCTCCCACCTGCCTCCTTGGAAGCACTCAGCAGCAGAGCTGTGCCCGGGTACCACCTCACTGCCCCATCCCACATCCCTTCCACCCCACAGCAAAGAGGGAGAGCCCCTGGGGAGTGGGCAGGGAGTTATCACATCCCCCAGCTCTGCCCCCAGGGTGTCACAAGACACAGCAGTGGCCTTGCTGCAGGACCAGGTTTAACCTTCTCGGGCTTGTCAGCTGGAAGAAAGCTTGGTGGAAGAGAGATTGCAGATAGCCAGGGAGATTGGTGGGCCTGGAGATGCAGGGGATTGCAGCAGTGTTAGATTTTATCTGGGTCTCTGCACGGCCAGATGACCTTGGGATCCCAATCAACAGTTGTTAATAAAACATAGCGGACAGGCGTGAGGGGTTAAACTCAGAGCACGCCGTGCCGGCTCTGTAGGAATTGCACTGCAGCTCAGGGCTCTCGCTGCTGCTGCTGCTGCCTGCTCCGATGCCACACACAGCACGTGAGCCTACCTGCACCCTCTTGGAAAGGTTTTGGACCGTGATGGGAACAGAGGGGATTCCCAAAGGCTTGGAAGCCTGAAGATCCTGGTCTGATGCAGAGCCCGTTTGCTCCTATGCCTCCAGATGCCAGCACAGGCGATGAGAGCTGTGTGCTCGATTCATTCCCAAAGGGCTGGGACTCAGCCCAGGCCTGGGTGAGCTGGGGCAGAGGCTATGGAGGTGGAAGCAGGAAGCTTCCCCTGGCCCTGTTTGTGATTTCCAGCACTCTGGGCTGCCCTTCTGCATTTGCCCCCCAACCCTATGCATGGCCTGGGCATGCAGGACCCACTCCTTCAGCCCTATATTTCTGCTGCCACCCTTGCCATAAGGAGTTCTACTTGTAAGGAACTGTAGCAGCCCGAAGGCTGGGAAGAGGTGGGGGAACTGGTTCTGGTCATCACTGGAGTGAGCAAGTGGGTGCTTGAAGGCTTGGGACCCCATCTTGGAGCCCCCACCGCCTTCCTGCTGCACTCATCCCCTCCTCACTCCTGGCCACGCGGAAATCCAGCCCCTGCTCAGCCCGGCATTTCTGTCCCAGCCATTACAATGACAACAGCGATAAGAGATTCTTATCACAGTGCTCGACATCGATTTGAAGCTGAGCCCCTTCCTCTCTCTCCACCTCCTGCTCACGGGAGCAGCGAGCAGTGGGGCAGGTGCTCGGCAGCGGGGCTCTGGAGAGCAGAGCCGGGGTCTGGGGGCTCAGCTCCACCCAGGGATGTGTCCCTCCAGCCTCGCAGCTCCAGGCACATCGTCTGGCTGAGACTGAGCACAGTGTGGGACGCCTGGGTTCCTTCCTGCTGCCTGCTGGCTGGCTGACCCGCTCTGTGCACCTGTCCCCAGGGTGCAGAGGGGGAAATGCAGCTCAGTGTCCCTACAGGGCACTGTGAGCATCCATACGGGGACATGGACAATGACTGAGACAGGAGCTTGTTCTCCTTGTGCTGAAAGGCAAGGTCCCACCGACCCACACGTAGACAGGCAGCAGCCCATGCTCCATCTCTCCTACCAGGGTTGTTTGGGTGTCTTGCACGAGGAAGCAGAAACTGCACAAAAGTTTCACTGGGGTTAGGGCTGCAGTTTATGGAGCTGCCCAATCTCTCAATCTCTCCCCGTAGCTACCACCTCCACCGTTTGCAAATCTCAGTTCCTCCACCACCAGCCTCAATATGTGGACAGGTCCCTGGGGGGCTGGCCTCAGAAATCCACACCAGCACAGGCTCTTAGCTTTCAGTTTCCCTCTTCTCTGCCAGTAGGATGCTGTGTGCCCAGCAGGGAAGGCTGCCTGAGCCGAGCTGCCCTGGGCACTCAACACATGCACATCTGCAAAGGGACCTCATCCACTGATGGGGAAACTGAGGCACGGGCAGGCTGCAGGCTCGCACCGCAGCACCGCTGAGAGGAGCAACGTGTCCTGCTCTGGCACTGTCCCAGCAAACCTGGCCACTTTATCAATGCAAGTGATGCCCCAGGAGCTCTGGAGAGGCTGAAAATCCTCCCAGAACCATCTCTGGATGGAGATGGAAGCTTCTGGGAGCTGCAGAACCTCAGGCAAGCGCCTGAACAATCGGGGTTTGTGTGGGGACGAAGAAAGGCTGCTGTTGTTGGGGCGAGCCCAGCGGCGCAGGGTGGCACCCAGGTACCCCAGCTGCGCCAGCTCCGCAGCGCAACAGAGAGGGGGCTGTTGTGGGCCCAGCCCCGGCACGGGGTGTCACCGCCCACGTGGGCGAGCGGAGACGCTGTCCCTTTGTCTACGCTGGTTTCTGCTTTGCTGACCCGCTCTGCTCCCTCCGCCGCGCCATCCATCAGCTCTGGCAGCCCCGTCAATTCCAGGCCTCCGAGATGCCATTCCCCAGAGAGAAAAAAAAAAAAACAACAACATTTTTTTTTTTTTTCCCTTCTTTAAGGCAAGTTGTTAGTCTCCCTCTATCCCTCCTTAGAGACAAGGGATGCTTCGCCCCATCCTCGGGACACGAGGCTTCTCCCTCAGCCCACCTCCACCTCCCCAGCAGCTCCGCCGCCAGCTGCCAGCGGCAAGCAGGGTCCCCGCGGTGCCCCCGCAAGCTGTGCTCCGCCGGCCCGCCCCGAGGCCGCTGCTATTACCGACAGCAGGCAGGCGGTGGCAGCCCTGCCCGAGGCAGGGCTGGAGGTGCGCGGGGCGGGCAGGTGCTGCGGGGCACGCAGGGGGGCTCCCACCGCCCTCCCCGCAGCCCCCGGGGGGAGCTGGGCACTGAGGACACCGCTGCAAAATGGTGGCCCCCCCCACGCCAGCCATGCGCACAGCTGGGTCACCCCACGCCTGCCTGCGGCGTGGGTTGTTGCCGTAGCTGGGCTGAGCAAGAGGAAAAAGCAGGAATTGGGGGCAGGCTTTGTCCCATCCTCCCTGCCGTGGCTGTGCTGGATGGTCCCGCAGTGCTGGGTGTCACCCAGCTGCCCCCAGCCCCGCGCTCCCCACGCTCCAGACCTGGACAGGGACCCCACAAGTGCTGGGGCTTGGTCCCTCTGCCCCTGCAACCCAACCTCGGCAGCACAAACATCAGCCTCACCTCCTCAATCAACACCCTGCAATTAATCGTCCTGACGATTTGCAAGAAAACAGGGGCATTAAACGTTAATTATATCTATTTGGATTCAAAAAATTTTATTACTCGAGTTAACGATAGCTGGAGCTGTAAAAAAGGCGCAGAGCGAGAAGTGCTGCTGCTCAGTGGGGCCAAGCACTCACAGCCACCCTGTGCCATCGGGGCCGGGGATGTGCCCTGCGGCTGGGGATGGGCACTGGGCACACCGAGGGGCCAGGCCATGTCCTGGGCCCTGCCATGGGGTGGCCGTGCCGGCAGTGGGCTCGGGGTCGGTCCTTGTGTAGGCGCTGTGCTGGCGGGACTTGGCCTGCCCCAGACTGTGGGCTTCTAATTTACTGCTTTCCTTTTACCGTAAAACTGAAAGGGGAAGGTGCACCCTTTAATCACTGCCTCCGGGGCCCCGCCTGAAACCACACAGCAACCAAGCGAAGGCTAGGAGTTAATGCTCCTTCCGACACCTTTTTATGATTCATGGGCCTGACCTTGAGCCATAAACCGCTCAACCTTCCCGACACACTGGCAGTATTTACAGCCTGCGGGGGCCGGGACACGCAGGCATGGATGCAGACAGGCGGCCGGGACAGGCACAGGTAGGGGGATGCAACAGGTACCCAGCCAAGAGACAACAGGCGGGGACACTGTGGGCAGGGATGCTAATGCAGTGTGCGGTGATGGAGATGCACATTTCACATCTGTACACACACACGGTGCTAAGGAATATGTCTTTATGCACAGCCAAATAAACACGTCGAGATGCTCTCACCGAACCGCGGAACAGGAGCCAGCAGGGCTGTGCATCCCACCAGCAACTCTGTCCTGCTGCACCCCATGCAGCCCCACGTCCTGCTGCACGGCTGGGACCTAGGGAAGCCCACACTGGTCCAACCTGGAGCAGGGTAAGGTCTGATGCTTAAAGCAAAGGGCGCAGATTTGAGGCCAGTTGGCGCAGAGCAGCCTGCTCCCTGCCTTGTGCCTCAGTTTACCCACTGCTGGAGCAGCAGAACTAATCCTGACCCATCCTGTTTGCACAGAGTCAGGAGGCCAAGCTCGATAACGTTTGCAAAGTGGGTGTGGCTTCTGTGATAGAGTTAGCCAGAAATGTGGAGGTCATCATTATTACCAGGATTAGAGTTATTTAACCCAGCAGTGAGGGCTACAGGTGAGTGCGGCAGCTGTGCTGTGCTCAGCAACGAAACGCACACAGACAACCTCAAAAGACAGTGTAAATTAATTGCAAATACTATGATTGTGTGTCATTCTAGAAACACTAGGCAGAACTAGAGGGTTGCCAGGCTGCCCTCTCATCCTTCGACCCCCAAATACCCTCCCTAAACGCAGCAGGGACTGAGCTATGCTGTTTGCGGGGACATCCAGACCCTATACAAACCTGCATGTACCCACTCTGCACATGCACAAATCTCCCGGTACAGGCCCATGTGCATCACTTGCCCGGTCCTTGCCAGTCAGCCTCCCTCCTCCTTTGCCCCAAAACGCAGACCACAGCACTGGGCAACTAATCAGGAACAAGAAGAACAAGAATCTCACTCTTTTTTTTTTTTTTTTTTTTTTTTGGGGGGGGGGGTTACAGGTTGTCTTTATTTATTTATTTATTTTCCCCCCCTCTCTCCTTATGAAACAAAAGAGGTAAAAGCCATCCTTATCTCAGAAAGCAGAGTTCAGGAAAAAGCTACTGGTCTTTTGGACTCCAAAGTCCCTTTTGGTAGCCCTGCTTGTCACTGGGAATTTATCAGCCAAACACGGATCTGGTATAATGTGCCATATAACTAGTGTATAAACAAACTTCAGCATGATAAATGCGCTGCTTTGAAGCCATAAAGTTATTAGCTAGTGGCTGTTAGCTACTGCTTAGCACGGGGCACGGTCCTTCTGTTATCCCCTCGCTGCAGCCCCGCGCCCAGCAGGCCGGGAGCAGTGGAGCCCAGGGCACGTCCCCGTGCAGGACGGTGCCGCCTGAGCCCGGGCTGCGTGCAGGGACCCCGCGGGCACGGCTGGCACTTATCAGTGCCCTTTGCACCCGCTGTGAGGACAGGGCTCAGGAGGCAAAGCCTCCTGGCTGAACCCATCCCAGAGGTGGGTTCCCCTCCACCTCTCACCACGTTTAGATGAAGTGCTGCTGCGAGCTCTGAAGCAAAAAGCCCTGAAGTTTGCCGGCAGCAGCCGAGCAGCCAGGGCTTTAGAGTTCCCTCTGCTGCCCGCAGCGCACGGCTGCCGCCCGCTCCCAGCGGCACGGGCTCGCCGCAGGCTNCAGGCGGCATCGGCAGAGCCAGCGGCCGGCACCGCCCCTGGGAGCACCCTGCACACCGCAGGGCCGGGAGGGTGCCTCCATCCGGATCCCCCCGGCCACCTCCTGTCCCCGTGCCTACGGTATGCGCAGGGGGGTGGGAGATGTGGGTGGCCAGGGGCTGGCTCCCGTCCCCCTCCCAGCCCTGCAAGGAGGCTGCAAAAGTCTCTGTGGGGCCAGCTGCAGGGCAGCGGGACTCGGAGCTGTCTCAGTGCCTGTTCCTCATTAGAAACCTGGTGTTGAAGAAACTCATAATTAGAGCCCTGAGTATTAATTAATCTCTGTGACCCTCCTCTCATTCTCCTTCCCCTGCTCTCGCAGCTCAGGAGGTCAGCCTGGATTATTAACACGTGCAAGTGCAGGATGGCGAGCACGCAGAGCGGGTCGGCTGCAATGTAGGGCCCGGACCTGGGGTCCTGTCCCTGTGTTCCAAGAAGCCATGGGTGCCTTGTCTCCCCCAGCGCAGTGCTGGTGGCAGCACGTGTCCCTCCCCCCGTGCTCTCCCTGTGTCTGGGCTTGGCTGGGGACATGTCCTACTTGTGTGGGCATGATAAGCACCTTGGGGAGAGCGCTTGAGTGGGCATAGAAATGTCCCACAGTGAGCAGAGACGTTTTAATGCTGGATTTGCCTCAGTGAATCAAATGGCTGAGAATAGACCTGTGCATCCCAGGGACCAAGCTTCCCCATCGCTGGGGACATGCCTCCGCTGAAGACCTGGCACAAGCGCATGCCAACTGGCCAGCCCAGCCCAAACCCACCATGGGAAAGCATCCCGTCTGTGCCCAGGCCGACCTCACTCGGGTCTGTAAGAGCCTCAGCACTAAGGAGGCAGCCCTGGGACACGGAAACCCTTTTTGCAGCACAGTGGCAGTGTCCCATAGCCCTCCTCCTCCCCGGCTCAACCACATGGGACAAGGAGATGGCTCCTGACAGCCCCACGCCCCCCCCAGGGCACAGTCCAAGGGCCAATGGGCTACTGAGAGCTGCCACAGAGCAACAAAACTAGATATGAAATAAATCCAAACTTTTCTGGCTCCCTGGTAACCACCAACTGCTTCCCTGATCTGATTTTTCCCCTTTTCTGCTGGAGCAATAAAAAGAGGAAAATCAACATCCAAATGATCTTGTTTATGGCGACTAAATAAGCTGCATGTGCTTAATCCGTTAGAGTTTAATGAATTTACGACTTGCTTTGGAATTTGACAAGGGTTGTAAAAGAGTAATTAACATTTATCAGTGTGTTTTTTACACACACCCCGCCCTCCTCCCATCTCCCTCCCTCCTCCCGCTGCCTGTCGCGGAGCAGCACTGGGTATCGGGGGGAATATAAAAGTGATCAATTAATTCTTAATAATCTCAGGGAAAGATTGTAGAGTCACAGTATGAACTCAGGGAGTGTCAATAAATGTGCCAAAGGTTGGCCCCCTCCCTGGTGCTGCAGAGGAATGTGGGTGGCCAGGGAGGGGACGGGGCTGTGGGGCCAGGTGGTGGTGGCGGAGCAGCTCTGCACTCCTTTCCTTCTCCATTGTGCTCTGCTAGCCTCCAGAACAACTGTGGGTCACCTCGTTCCAGTGGCCAGGCTGCCCCTGGGGCAGGAAGCGAGTAAAGAGGCGCTGGTGGTGTAGGGAGTCTCGGTGCTGGTCCTGTCTGACGCAGTGGCAATTTGGAAATGCCATCCCAGTCTCCAGCTTTGCCATCTTACAGCTCTGTCCTGCTGGAGCTGACCCCAAATCCTCACCACCACAACCCCAGTGTGATCACACTGACCATCCACAGAGATGGACATCCCCACATACAGACTGCACTTGGCACAGGACCCCGCTGTCACTTGGCGCAGGATGTCAGTGCAGTCATGAGCTGGTGCTTTCTGAGCCCCCAGATTGCCCCCTGATGTTCTCACCTCTCCCTGTCACCACTCCACGTGACTGCAGAATGGGACATGTGTGTGCTTGGTGAGAGGGTGTGGGAAGCTGCCTGGCTGGGCATCCCTGCAGGGACTGCGGGGTCAGTGCTGTGGGGGCAGCAGGCTCCTTGGAGGAGACAGGGAAGCATCTGGCCTCGGCTGTGGGGCAGGGGGTCCTGGGGACCCACAAACAAAAGCTCAGGATGATAAATCCTCAGAGGTTTGAGAATGTCCGGGCATCTGCTCTGGACAGAAACAAATTCTCCCTGTCGAACATAATGGCTCAGAAATAAGCAATGAGGTGGGGAAGGAGAGGGCTGGACCAGGGGGTCTGGAAAATCTCCTCCCAGCCCCATGGTGAGCACTGGGCATGCACCCACAGGGCAGACAGGAGCACTCAGATTTCAGGCCAGGTTACTCAAGGTAGCTGGATGAGCACGGGAAAGAGAAGTGGAAAGCAGTGGGATAAACTTGCATCATTTCCAACCTTCACATGCACCATCTTGTCCCCAGCATGGCTGCAGGGTGGAGGCAGGGAGTGCAGGTGGGGATGGCACAGGGCTGACCCAGCCCCTCCGAGCCCCCACGCAGGGCAGGGAGGTGATGGAGAGGCTGCAGGATGGCTGAACACCCAGAGAGCATCATCTCCCTGCAGCATCCCCATGAAGGTCTTGGGCACGCTTACGGGGACTTCACAGAGCCCAGGGAGGACTCTGAGGCCACCGGCACTGGTCCCATCCCACCAACACCCCCAGCTCCCTCAGCACAGGGCTCATGGGGTTGCATGGGTGGCTTGGCAAGACCCATAGCTCCCCAGATCATGTGGTGCCGGCCCATGCTCGGGATGCACGGCGGTGCCAGCCCTCCCGCCTGCTCTGGCTCAGCCGTGCTGCTGTCAGCCTGTCTAAACAGCACTCCCGGGGTCGGCATCCCAGAGGCTCTGGGATTTGTCACAGGATCTCCAGAGCCAGCAAAGCTCTGGTTTGGGGCAGGCATCTCCAAGGGCAGAACGGGTGGGTGGAGGGGGAGAGCATCCCAAAGGGGAAGGGAGGTGTGGCAGCCAGCAATGCCCATGGGATTTGCACCTCGGGACAGGGGCTGGGTGGCGACCAGACCGGTCCGTATGGTCCCATGCCAGCTCTTTGACAGCTGTGGCAGAATGGGGATCACAGAGAGATCACAAGGAGAAATGGGATCACAGCGGGGGCACAAGGAGGTGGCAGGAGCTGGCCAGGTCCCCTAAGCGTGCTCGCGCTTCCAGGGTCTTACAAAGATGACAGACCAGCCATTTTGATAAAACACCTATTAATCATGCATTAACCCTTCTCAGCTGTTTGCACATCCAACACCAAGTTGACGAGGGCAGTGGGATTTCCCAGAATATTTTTGGGGGGAAAGGGAGGAAAAGACTTACTTAGATAACAACAACAACAACAAGAAAATAATGCAAACTTACAGAGGGGGAGAGTTAAAATCATACGATGAGTGGCAGTTGCAGACGCCTGGGGCCCTCTTTGGCTGTCGCTTCTATCTGGCAATCAATCGACAAGAAATTGGGATTATGAAACATTGTGCCTGTGATCAGAGGAGGGAGCTTCCTTCCCCAGGCCGTGCCAAGCCTCCACTCCCCACTGGGACAAAGCACGGCGAACGTCACCTACTCAGCCTCAGGCAGGTTTTTAGGGTGAGCGTGACCATCACCCCCATGGGTCTTTCATAACAACGCTGAGCAAGGCTGCAGCACCCTAAGGATGGATTTGGACGCCCCTGGTTTTTATGGGACTTGGCACCTGGATAGGGCAGGGGGGAGATGGAGAAAGGAGAAGGGCAAGCAGGGAGCGGGCGAGACAGCAGCTGCACTGGCGCGGGACGGGACAGGAGGGTCCTGCTCGCGGGTGGGAGCAGGGGGTGCCACGTGTGCACGGCCCCCCCGGGGCCTCTTGTGTAAGCGCTGGGGAGGGGGCAGGCACTGTTTCCTCCTGCGGGAACCGTTGCAGCCTCAGAAACCACCAAGGCCCCGCTGTGCCGGGAGCTGCCCAGAGCTTCCTGCAGGTGCCCGCGCCCATGAATCACACCTTGTCATGGGGCTGCCCAACGGCCCGCGGCCAGCAGCCCCTCCGCCAGCCCGGCCAGGCAGGGGTTAAGCGGGCATTCATCACCCCGTTTGAGAGACATTTCAAAACCTCTTCCAAATATTATAAAAAATGTCTTTAATCATCTAATAGCACGAACTCGGCCGGTGATGGATGGAGAGAAGTCGCCTCTCTCCTCCTGATCCTAACAGATGAGGCTGAAGAGCTGAGCTCTGGTGGGGGGGAGAAGTTAGGGAGGGGGCTGGGGGAAGAGAAGGACATTTCTCAACCTCCCACCAGAGCAGTTATAAATATGAGGTCATACAGCAAGAGATGATAACGCATTAAGGGCTCTTGAGATATTAGTCTGTCAGCCTCGTTAGACACAGCCTATTTGGGGCTGACTGCATAATTAGAGGCTGGGGTACCCATAACTCATTGGTGTTTATACGGTGGAAGGGGCTACACTCACCATCACCCTCAGCACTCTGAAAAGTCATCTTCAGCAGGCATCAAACCCTGCTCCCTGCTGCAAAGACAACGCAAATCCCAGGCAAAAACCTGCCCCTGCTCCCACCTCCTGCCCTGCCCCAGCCTCTGCCCTTCCTGCTGCGTCCCCTCTCCTGGAGGTGGGAAACCGGGTCACGAAGGTGACAGACCGACCCGAGGGAGCTTGTGGCAAGGTGAGATGTCCTGGTCGCCCTGCCCTCCCCGTGGGATGTCACAGGGAGCAGCCTGAGCGCTGTCTTGCGAGAGGCTGTGTCCACCGAGCACCGCCAGGCTCGTCCTTCCCGTGTCCTTCCCAGGGAATTGCTCTGAGCCGGGATGGGGAGGTGGCTGTGCTTGGACGAGGATGGTCCTGGGGAAGCCTGAGCAGAAACGAGCCCGAGGAAAGGCAGAAGCCTACCGATGCCCCAGGGGCATCCCACTGAGCAACACCAGCCCTGACCTGCGGCCTCTGCAGCCTGCACCAGGGACCCCTTTCAAGCAGCAAAGCTGCCCAGGATGCTGCTGCGGGGACAAACGCCTATGAGAGAGGGCAGGGGCCCTGCAGCCTCAGCAGAAGCGATGCATTTGTTGGGACTCCGAGCGGGGAGCAGCCGAGAGCCAGCACAGAGCTGGTTGGCGTGAGCAAGGAGCCAGGTTTTCCTGGGCTCCTCCACTTTCTCCTCTCAGTTCTGCCTCGCTGGCGGTGAGCCGACCCAAACCCACCCGGTCAGAAATTGAACAAGTGAAACAAGGAAGGGGAACATTTCCCTTCTGCTACCGTGCGGAGAGAGGGCACCGCAAGGGCCAGCTCCTGCTCTAAAGGGAACAGAGATGGGGCGGGCTGAGGCAGGAGACGGGCAGCCCAAGCCGTGTACACCCAACACTGACCACAGGAGCTGGTTGACAGGTGCTGAGCCATCCCACCAGAGCATTCCCAACCCCTCCACCTCATAACTGGTGTTGCACTAAGGCAGGTGGGAGGACGAAGGCACCGGGATGGCCAGGGACATGACCGTGAGCAGGCAGAGCCCTCGCCTCACAGCTGCAGGGACTGCCCTGCTCGTCCTCTCGTCCTGCTCACCCCTGCAGCTGGGGAGGGGGCAAGGGGTCTACAAAGGCGGGGGCAACCCCATGGCTTCCCAGGCTGAGGCAGGATAATGAATCCTGATGGGGGAAGTGACCTTTTCCAAATGCCACATGTCATTGGATTTTATATCACACCAGGACAATGTGCCATGGGTATTAAAATCGTTTTTCCAATAGGAGTGTGTGTGTGTATGCGTGTGTCAGGGAGAGATGTGAGAAAAATAAAATTAAGATGTGAAAATCAGGCCGCCTCTAAACATGGCCTTTAGAGAAGACTTTGGTCCTGGCAGAGCAGCACTGACAGAACGATCCATGCTCTTTGCTCCTGAGATCACGGGTGATTTTGTCAGGGAAATATGGCTTGTCCAAACCCTATGACAGAACTAGCGATCAGACTCACAGCCCTGATCCCCATTTCTCAAGCCCTGCAGGGACCTTCACCTCTGCAGCATCCCCTGTATGGGAGGCACGCACAGATGCGTACAGAGTGCTCTGTGCGCGCTTGCTCCTGGGCACCCATAGGTGTTAGCCCAGGCCGTGCGTGCACAGAAAGCAAAACCTTGCACCATTGCCAAAGCCAAGATACGGGGTCTCACCTGGGCTGCAAGGCAGGCAGTGGTCCAGCACAGGGCCGTGCACGGAGCAGCTGCATGCTGGCACACACGGGAATGGGACACACCGCCACCAGGACGCGCTCCCACGTGGGAACACAAAGTAAAAAGGGAGGCACTGGGAGCCAAGCTCGCTTGAACTCCAGCCTGTTCCCTCGATCTGCAGGGCAATTGTCTGGCTGAAATAACAATGCTGAGACACACACACACACAAAAAGGACAAGCAGTGTTTGTTTATTCAGCCTCTTTCTCCCCTTCTCTCAACAATGCCCTGACACTGTGTCCTGCCGCACCGGGGCTGCAACCCCAACAGGCTAAATTTATCCCAGCTGGAGCCCTGTTTACAAGCCTTGTCCTGTTTACAGCGTGGCCCATCCTGCCTTCCCCAAGCCCGACAGCCTGTGCTTCCCCTTCCCTGGGGAAGAACCCTGCAGCTCTGAGCAGCTGCCCCGTGCTGCCCATGTGCTGGCAGGTGGGGCACCCCCCTATGGGCTATGGGGAGATGTGGGATTCCTGGGGTGCTGCTTGTCCACTGTGGTTTGGTGGTGGCCCAGGTTGGCCCCGGTGCAGGGGGTTGGGATGTCCCACACCTATCTCAGACCCTGATGGCTCAGCTGGGCTGGAGGACAGCCGGCAGCAGCCCAGCCCCTCACCCCAGTGACCAGCCTGCAGCTCTGGGTCCAGTCTCTGGTCTCCAGCACGTCAGTCCCTGCGGTCTTAGGCTGCCTCACCTCCGGCAGTGCCTTCAGCAGGGCTCAGTTGGCAACATCCGGGCTCTTATTAGCTGTTTAATGAGCCCCAGCTAATGAATCCCAATGCATGAAAGGTTTTTATGAACGCTTTGGCTCGATGTCAGCATTTGCCACCGGTTTGCAGGGGTTGGGAGTCATGAGAGCAATTTTGGGGTGACCACAGGTGCTCACCTATGGGTGAGTTCACACTGTGCAAGGGATGCCCACGGTGCATCCTGCTGGGCCCAGGCATTTCCCAGCACACTCCCCCACCCCTCTCTGCTCACACCTGCCTCGCTTCATCCCCCTGGCCCGATTTAGGGGTTGTTCAAGCCTTGGGCAGCAGGGAGCCCCTCTGCACCCCCTGTTGTGCTTGGCAAAGCCATGCTGAGACACAGGGCAGGAGCTCCTGGGGAGCAGAAGAGGGGTTGTGCACCCCAGCCCAGTTCCTTGCCTGGATGCGGTCTGTGCATGGCTGTGGGTGGGGGTGAGTTTAATCCTAAAGGCTCATCCTTGTGAAGAACTGCTCTGAGAAACCCCACGTGCAGAGAGAAGAGCTGGGTCACGCTCACCAGACCTGCTCTCGCTCTGAAATGTAAACAGAGCTGTGGGGGAATGCTCTGCCAGCCTGAAAACCGCCTCCACCCGTCGCTCGGGTTCAGTTTCGAGCGCAGGCAGGACGTTACGGGAAGGAGCTGCACATCACTCGCCCGTTGGAGCGCGCTCCCAGCGCGCGGCTCCTCATCTCCGGAAGAAGATCTGCTAGTCAGGAAGTCACGGCCCTGATTACTTTGTCTTCCACGTTTAAGAACATCCCTAACTGCTCCTTGGATAGCTCAATTAGTAAAGTGAATATATTATATAAAGTCTAAAAGATTAAACTATCATAGGCAGCCCATAATTTCATGAAGAAGTCAGGGGAGCATATCCCTCTTATTAACTCTATAACAAATGTGATGAAAATGTTCAAATAGAATGTTAATGCAATGTTACGTGTAATTTTCCCAGGCGATTTTCTGCTGAAATATTTCTTTATTAATAGTAATTGAGGGTATAAATTATGAATGAGGCGATTTTCTCCTTTCACTGGGAAAGACGTACTAATGGCAATAATTCTTTATAATAATTTTTTGGGGGGAGAATGGGGAGGGAGCTGGGGTGAGGGGTTTAAAGAAAAAAAACCTTTAAAGGGATTGCAAAATATATAGACTAGCAGTGCATGTTTTATGGCAGGGCGCTGTATTTTATCGCCGCGCGCTGGGCACCGCCAGCTCCGGGCTGCTGGCGAATGCGGTTTCTGCATGCGCGCAAAGGCTTCGCGTGGGCGAGGGGCGTGTGGAAGCACTGCTGCTGCGGGTCTGCACACACTGGACTCTTCCCCTCGCAGCAGCAGCCATGCCACGAGCTTGGGGCACTTTTGGGACGCGTCGGGGTGCAGGGGCTCGCGCGCGGACAGGCAGCGCCGAGCAGCGCAGCTGCTCGCGGGGAAACAAAAAGTCCTTTTTGTGATGCCGGAATGAAAGAGGCGTTTTACAAGGGTTCTCAGAGCTCGCTCTCCTTGAGGGTTGTATGTTTTTTGACAAGCCAAATGGCTTTGAAATTTTTCCATGCTGGTAAAAACCATGTTGGTTTGAGGGCGTTTCTTAGCCCCTGCACTCTGCGCACGTCTCTCTTCACGAGGAAAATAAATGGGGAAGAACAGATGATATCCCTGCATTTTCCACTGCACTCCAATTAGCTGAAAAAAAAAAGCTCTCAATGGCATAAAACTTTTATATATAATAACCCACTCTTCCCCCTATTTTATTAACTTTTCCCAGCAAGTGCTGCCACTTTCAGAACAAGCTCTAGTTTACAGTGAACATAAGGAGAAAACCAGACCCTCCTAACCCTCTGCCATACAGCCCCAAGAGCACTCTGTGAGATGCTCTGATCAGCTCCTGTAGGGGAAGGCGACACGGCCAGCAGGGACACGGAGCAGCTCGAGGACAAAGTGCTCACAAGCGGCATGTTCTGGGTACAGAGCATCACCATCCCACCCCCCTCACAAGCTGGGGAAGGGATTGCTTTGCTCTTCCCCAGGGGATATCTCTCACATTCGCGTTCTCACCCAAGCGTCCCCCCCGTGCACTGCCCTGCCCTGGCTGTCCCCAACACGCCTGCTGGGCTGGGGGCTGAGGCAGAGCTGCTCCCTCCTCCGACTCCATCTCCCTCCTCCGGCAGGCACTGCCCCCGGGCCCCGCTGGAGGCTTCGCCAGCGCAGGGAGGCAGCGGCAAGGCTGACAAAATCGGCGTGATCCGTCACCAACCCTCCTCAAAATTAGGTTAATAATTTATGATGTTAAATGGGACAGTTAATAGCTGAGCCAGATGATTCCTCAGCTAATCTAGAGCACGGGCTGAGCTGCAACGAGTCCTCTGAGAGTTCATTACACTCCCCAGCCCTCAGTGCTTGCGCTTTTGGCTCCACTGCTGCCTATGGGAGGCTGTGGCTGGTGCCGCTGGCAACACGCCTAAGACTTGCCCCTCATCAATTAAGAGAAATAAGGAAATCGACAGGAAAATTAATTTCCAAAGAGACAATGCCTATGACACCTGCACTGCCCTCGGAAAGCTGTGGGGCTAGCTGGAGCCTTGGGTGGCGATCACATCTGCTGCCTCACTGAGAGAGGTCAGGCTGCGTTCCTGGGGCTGGGAGAGCAGCAAGGGATGTCAGCCACCAGGCAGGGGATGCTCCTGCTCCTGGGCCAGCCCCATGCAGGCACCAGCTGCATTTAGGAGATGTTACACTGCTTAAAGTGTCCCCTCCCAGCACGCCAGAACCCACCAGCAGCAAGAGCTTGCACCTTGAATGTGCACGTTCCCAAAGAAACGTCAGAGGTGGAGGTTTGGGATACAAAGGTCCAGGAGTTCTTTTACCAAGAGGAGATTTTGTTATGTGACAGAAGCTTTCCACCCCTGTTCAGTGCAAACAGAGCAGCTGGGTTCTGTGGTACCCCACTGGTGCTGATGTCCCACCCTGCCTCACCTCTCTAGGGGGGTGTCACCCGGGGATGCTGCACTGCAGTGTCAACCCTAGGCAAGCCACTGCTCTCCTCTGCAGGTGACCTAGTGAAGGGCACCCCGACGTGTGCTCCTGGCGGCCTTACTCTCTTTCACAAGGTACAGAAAATGTGCAACTGCCCCTGCATCGGCAGTATCAGGGTAAGGGAGTAATTTCTCCATCTGCCAAAGGGGTGCCGATGCCCTGCCCTCCCTGGGGGCAGCAGGCAGACCCCATGGGCTAAGCTGGGTTGCCAAGTGCAGGCATCTGCGGCCAGATGTGCGCTGATGACTCACGCAGATGTTGGCCCCGCAGAGCGCCTGGGCAGTATTTCCCCTTCTCCCTTCCACATTCCTGTCCTCACCAAATTCAAACCATGCACAGCGCTGGGGGATTACCTGCAATTACAGCTTTCACACGTCGGGCGCGGCTGGGAAGGGGGTGGCGGGGGGCAAGATGTAAGGGCATCCATATGGTGGGCTCCTGCAGCCATCCCCTGCCTGCAGCAGAGGCAGCCAGTCCCGTCTTGTCCCCACTCAAGGCCTTCCTTGCTCTGAAGCCCCCTCCCAGGTGGGGACACGTGGAGGCAGAGGGGACCCCTAGCCCTTTTTCTTCTGAGCACGTACGGGAGAAATGACAATTAGGGGGACAACAAATGAGGCTGCCAGCCCCTGGGGGGGTACATGTGCGGTAACTTGAGGCTGAAGCGGAAATAGCTCCAGTCGACCCACTTAGAAAATCATCATTACTGCAGGATTTATGGCTGACATGAGCTTGTCTGATAGATATAACTATTTAAAGGCAGCCAAAGCCTCCATTTATAACAACGGGAGGGAGGGGGGGTGAGGGAGCTGGGGCAGGTTTGAAGATCAAAGGGGCACCTGGGAAAGGAAAGGGGACCTGTGGGGACAAAGGGACGGTGGCTCCAGCTCCAGGCAGGAGGGCTGTGCCTGCAGGGGGAGCCCCAAGCACCCCAACACTGCAGCACCCCAGGCATGGGCTGTCCCCAGCCCAGACACCACAGGCAGCGCCTGGTTGGGATGTGGCAGTATTCACCAGGATGCTTTCAGCTGGATTTGAAGGATAAAGCAGTTGCCGAGGCTGGGAGAGAAAAAAAAAAAAAAGCAGGAGTAGGTTTGGAGGACAACGACCAAATGTCTGCCAAGTTTAGATTTTGCTTTCTTCATGTAAAGGACAGAAAAGGGCTCCTGGGAACAATGGCATTGCTGCACCCAGCCCCTCAGCATCCCTTTTCTTGCTTGTGCATCCTGCAGGGCTTCACAAAGAGGACGCTGCAGCCCCTTGGCGGCATTTCCCAGCAGCAAAGCCAGAACGAAGTCTGACTTGCCAGCTCCTCGGGCCAGCCTGTCTCTCGGCGATGAACCTCACCCTGGAGCTAAAGACCACATGGAGATGCTGCAGGTGTGCTGCAGGCTGGCGCTTGGATGACCATCTCGGCTGAGACACCACGCAGGCTCCAGCACCCCACGGGTGCACCCAACACATCCAGCCACGAGCAGAGCAAGGCAGCAGCAAGCACATAGTGCTCCAGCAAGGCACCAAGGCCTGACGGTGCTCATGGAGGGCAGATGGATGGCGACAGACGGACGCAGGGCAGCGCCTGGTGCCACCCGGAGCAGGAACCGTCTCCTGGAGGACACCCTGCCTGCGGACAGCACGGAGCTGGCCACCGGCATCCCTGTCCGGGGCTCTCCTCCCCAGTCTGGCTGCTCCCTGTCCTTTGGGGACGGCGGCCTCTCCTCACCTGATTGAATTTCCAGGCCATCACTCGCTCTCCCTGCAGCTGCGAGGCACGATCGCCCTCCCGGCAACCCCACGCTCACCCCGCGGAAGGAGGGGCTAATTCAGTTAGCCCGGTGGCATTAGCTGCCGTGAAGAATAACCCGCCAACAAGGGCCTGCAAGCCTGACACAATATTAAAGACCCCACTGCCCTCACTTGGGGCAGATTAAGCCGGGCTCATTGCTTTAATGCTGCACTCCTCGGCCGGGCTCCCTCCAAGGCTCTGCACCTTAACTGTATTACCCCAGCACCGATGTGCTTGACCTGCCGGTATCGCTCCCGCTGATAATTCACCTCCCAGGAAACTTTGCCTTTTTGACCTCCTACCAGAGCAGGCTCGAACCCCAGGAGCGGGGCTGCCCCTGCATCCCTGCCGGCCGCTGTCCCGCTCCCCAGCCCTTGGCACTGAGGCTGTCCCGCCGCTCACAGCAACGCGAGATGATGCGCGGAGGGAGCGCCTCCTGCTCCCAGGCTGCAGGCACCTGGTCTGACCCAGGAAAAACACCCAAATGCCATGGAGCCTGGTGGTTCCTTTCCTCTTACTTTTATTGTTGTCCATGCTCCATATTTTTGCTCAAGACGTTTGAGCCCCCCGCTGCCTGCTCTGCGCACTGGCAGCTCTGTCCCCATTCCACCTCTAGGCCTAGAAGAAGGCGTGTGCTCCCCGCAGCATCCTCCTGACCATTCACTTGTGGCATTTGCACTTGTTAGTGCTTGGGTAGTGCACATTAAGATGAAAAACTAGTTATGTATGTTTACATTGCTGTTGGTGACCATGTGTATCAGTTATGGCAAAGCTTGCGCTGCCTGTGAAGGGGCTGCCCAGCAGGTGCTGGGCGCTGCTCCCAACAGCCAAGCACTCATTTCGGACAAAGGAAATCCATCTTGCTTCCTTATTTTCCGATTTCACCACTCAAAGGTGTGTTTACTTCTTTTGAAGAACCAAAACTAGAAAAAAGGAACAAACCTAAACTTCTGCCCAGAACTCAGACTGCAAGTTGTGTTTTTTTTTAATCTTAGTATTAAAAGTCTTGGTGAGGTTGTGCTCGATCCAGCCTCCCTGGCACAGGAAGCAGAAAGCACACACAAAAGGGGTGTCACAGAGCAGCTGTGAAGCAGTGCGGTTCGGTGGCCGTGGGGACAGTGGGGCTCTATTCTGGGCAGTGCCACCAAGCCAGTGTGGGACCTGGGGGCATGGCACCTCTTCCTGTCCCTTGTCCCCTCCACCTGGGCATCATCTGCTGCTACGTGCTGCCCAGTGCAGAAGGCAGCTCTTTGCACGGGGAAATGCCACCCAGCACAACCCCATACAGCGTCTCAGCATCCCCCCGCTGCTCCCACCTACTGCTGACCTGGGACCACCCCTGCTCCCACTCGCGCTGGGCGTGACGCTGCTGAAATCCCAGAAGTTGGAGAAGACCCTCCCTGTGGTGTGCAGCTAAGTGTGCTGGAAACAGAGAGGGCGTGTGACTTCCACGAGTCTTTCTTAAAAAGGGTTGACAGTGTCTGGGTAGATTCAGGGCCAAAAATTAGGCTCCAGCAAAGCAACAGGAACACTCCCTATTTCATAGCTAGCGCACTTGAGAGGTGAATGGAAAATGGTCTGCGTGAGCACTTTTTCCCAGCAGTTTATTTCTCCTAGCCTCAGCACTGCTGCAGAACCTGAGCTGCCGCCCTGCTGCCCTGCCCACCCCTCTGCTGAGCTGCAGCCCCAGCATCCTCTGCTTTTCCCACCCCAGTAGAAAATGGGCAGCCCCACTTGGACAGGAACGTGACCAGGAGCCGCTCGTCCCATGGTGGAGACAGGGAGCACCTCCTGCACCAGCGGGCAGGTGACATGGGACACGACAGGCCTTCTGCTGTGCCACCCCCCTGACATGACCCTTGCAGTTAGGGGGAGATTTAAGGTGCTCTTATATCTCCCTGCTGTAAATGGCCTCATAAAAGTGACAGAAAAACGTTCATATGGATGCTTGTTAAAATTTTATTACTAATCACCTCCANGGTGAGGGGGTGGAGAGCAGAGGGGGGCCCTGCCTGTGCTAGATGAAGAAATCAAGACCAGAAAGCATCAGAAGGACAAGGTGCTGAGTGGTCTGGATGCAGCCCCTGGACACGGAGAGGGATCTGCTGCGGCACCAGCACTTAAACCCCCGGCCCTGTAACAAGCCCCAGCCCAAGAGCTTGTGATGGAGCTCTGGTCAGAGGCTAACAGAGAGACCTTCTGCTGCGGGGTGATGGGGTGCCAGCGTGACTTCTCCTCTCTGCCTGATGCTAGGGGTGGTGGGAAAGTGTTTGGCTGAAGCAGTGAGAAAAGGAACAGGGGGGAAAAGTCTCGCAGTGAAAGTAAACAGCTTGGAGTGCCTCCTCAGTTAGATAATGGCACACAGGTGGCGGCAGGTTTCAGGAGCACGGGAGACAGCCTCTTGCTTGCGAGACCTCTGCTGCCACCACAACTGCAGCCGCCTGCTCCTACAGTCGGGAACAGGGAAGGGAGACAGGCTCCTCCCTGAGGATGCTCCTCCCTGAGGACGCTCTCAGAAACCTCCTCCCCATCTGCTCCTCCCTCCTGCTTTCTGCCACCCCCAGGAGTTTTTGGCAGGCTCAGCATCCCCACCTGCCTGCACCCTTGCTGCATCGCCGAGACCGCTGTCCCTTTGGCTCCCCACCACCGCCTCCCAGGAACCCTGCTCCTCGCACTCTCCAGGAGCTGCTGTCTGTCCATCTGTCAGTCCTCACATCCATCTTCAGGGCCTCTGTATAAATCTCCTAGGGGCCTCTTTGCTCCCTATATATCTATCTAATTAATGTTAGTATAAGTAAAGCACAGCCTTTTCCCCTTAATAAGCAGAGTGCTGACTTTATTACAGCATTTTTTTTCCCCCTCTTCTGGCCTCAGTGCTCTAAATCACGTCCAGGAAAGCGCTTACCAAGGGAAATGCTTCATCCTGGCCCATGCTGCACCCTGGGCCCCTGGGGTGGGCGATGGGGTAGCAGGGGGGAGCACAGCAGGATGGGCTGCCTTCGGAGCAGCTCACAGAGCTCAGAGCTGCCAGGTTAGCTGGGGTCAGGGGGGAAGTCAGAGGCCATTGATGTGTTGTCTGGCCGAAGGCAGGGTCCAAGCAAAACAAGGTGTTAAATGTCCTCTAATTAGAAGTGTCAAAACAGGGCTGGGGGAGGGCCTGGAAATATGATAAGTGGGGCTGGCCAGAGAGAGAGACATGAAATCCTGGGGCTATGGACTGCACCATGGGCAAGTGGCACTGCAGGGGCACTTGAGCTTCAGCTGGCATTTTGGTTTTTTGTCCAGCTGTGCTGAACATGGGATGTGAAGGTGGTGAACGTGGGATGTGAAGGTGGTGTGCTCTGAGGACTTATTTCTGGAGCAGAGTGCATCTCTCCCAAGACCATGGAGGAGCAGAAGAGATGCCCACACCTCTCAGTCTCCGTAGGTTGAACAGCAAATTACCAGTGGGGAAGTGATGGAGGACCATCTGGACAGCAGGCTGGGCTTGGCTCAGCAGCTCTCCAGCCCTCCACCAGTTCCTTCTGCTTGTGCATCACCCGGGTGCAATGCCTGACGCCAAACCACCTGTGTGGCGTGCCACCAACACTGCACTGAGAAGCGGCACTGCTGGGGGGACACCATAGGTGCACTGCTCACACGCTGGATGCCCAACCACATCCTCACCCCAAAGCACACTCATGCTACCATGGCATGGAGACCTTGCAGGCAAAGAAACACCCGGCCTGAAGCAAGCTGGCCAAGTGGAAGTGGTTCCTATCTCTGTGCCAAGCCACAAGCAGGTCAGCCACCACTCCAGTGCCCCAGTCGGTGGCCTGCCCTGAAGGGTTTAATGCTCCCTGTGCCCTGGATGCTGGGGTGAAAGGGTTACCCATGTTGTGCTTGGATCCCTTGGCCGTAATGTGATTTCTTGCATATATATTTATGCAATTTTGCCAACACCCTGCCACCCCCACGCGGTGGCTATTGATCAGGCTAATGGAAGGGATCCGGTTGCACGTGCTCCACCGTGCTCCCACATAGCCTCTCCTGCTCTGCCCAGCCAATCAGTGCCGCGGTGCCCCCGAAAATTTGCCATAATCACATTTGCAGATGTGTTATCACTTAATAAAATCCACACTTGCCCTTCCTCTTCCCCCCATGTGGCTCCGAAACGCATTTGCACTCTGGCTCCCAGGCCAGCTCCTGTCATGCCCCTGCATCCTGCTAGCCTCTAAAAGAAGGACCACGGAGGGGATAAATGCCCTAAGTGGGTAAGGGAGGGGTGGAGAAGTCATCCAGCCTCTCCTGGGGCCATGGGCTGGAGCTGACGCATGAGGGATCCCAGGTCCCTGCTTCCTCTCATGCCCTGTAGGCCGGCAGTGACAAAGGTGAAAGAAAAGTTTTCCTCCTGAAAACACACTGAAAAATGTGCTTGGTTTTCTGTAGCCTGTCCCCACACATTGCTGTGCTCTTTGGGAAACAATTCACAACCACCTCTGAACACGGAATGTACCTGCAGTGCAAATGGGTGTCTCTTCAGTAATCAGCTCATGCCACTGTGACCAAAGGAAAGTCCTGGCCAGCCAGGGGCAAGGTGCCAGCAGGGCTTACATGAGACACTGCCCATCACCGTGTCTTCTCCAGAGGCACCAAGGGTTGTTTCTCCAAGAAGGGCAAGGTCACAAGTTCCTGCTCTCTCCAGAGCAGCTCTTTGTCCTTTCCTGGCCCTCTGCTCCACCAGGAGCTCCTGGTGCTTTGCGTGTCAATGCTACGATTCCCTGTTGCAGGAGGAGACACAGATGGGGCTCTAGGGTCCTACAGCAGCAGGCTGGCTACAAACAGGAAACGTGATCCTACTGGGGGCATTTCTCACCCCTAAACCCCAACCAGGACCTCTCAGCTCTACTCTACACTGGAGGATGGTCCCTTGCTCCCTGCACCCATGTGGGATGCTGTGCCTCTCCTTGGATGGGATGTGCTCCTCCCTCCCACCTTGATGGGTCCCCCCCTGTCTGAGGATGCCTCCCACTGCACAGCCAGGAGCCTGGGGACCCGGGGACAGGCGTGTGCCAGCAGCAGGCTGACGCTGAGCCCTGCCGATCGATGGTGAGCCTCCGAGCCCCGCCCGTGTGGGGCCGCTCCCCTGGGCCCGAAACCTGATGCAGAGATTCAATAATTCAGGGGGAGAGCTATCAATGGCTTCTCAGCTCTTCAGAGAGGAGAGCAAATTGAAAGGCTTGTCAGGAGTCAAAACAGAGCAGGGCAAAGCTGGGCTGAATGTCAGAGAGATTAAACAGGCAGAAAGCCACAGGGATGGCCTGTGCCTTCTGCCATGAGGGACCAGGGCAGGGGACAGCCGTTCTGGGACCATGTCTTGCAGGGGATGGGACCAGCCCTGTGGTGGGCTCCAGCACCAAATAACTCTTCCATCCCAGGTGGGACGCTGCACCAACAGTGGATGATAAATAATGGTGATATTTCAATAGACACAGGTATGATAATGAAGAGCTATCCTTCTTTTGCAAAGATCACTTGTAGAATTAAATATTTATAAATGATATTTAGACTCCCAGACCTGTAAAATGCCTTTTTTACACAGATAATATATGTTGACTTGTTGGAGAACCAAACCAGTTTGATATGATTAAATACAGAGCCAAGTGACATGATTCATGCCCCTTCTTCACCACTTACCAGCCTGTAGCACATGCAAGACTCTCTCAATACACTTCTACAGACATTTACTTAAAAAAAAAAATAAAATAATCCAGAACCATCCCAGCTGCAAAATGCATTGAGATCCTCCAATACCCCAAATACCTCTATCAACTTTTCAATGTCCGGCTTGTAGGATGTAATATTTCGCACCACACCAGGCAGCTTTTTTATGGACAGAGTTTAATTTGTGCTTTACATGCAACCTATATCCAGCTCTGGTGCCTGATCTGCAGCCCTCATCGAGGGAATGAGAGGCTGAAGTGGAAGGGATGAAGGTGGGAGCCTTCTCGCAGAGCTTTGGTACAACCATCACACACCCTTGATGACTATTTGCTTTACAGGCACTTCCCCAGAGCCTGTGTATGCAGACAAACAGCCCTGCACTGGTTTCACATCTTAAAATTACCCTCTACTGCCATGGAGGCTAAGAAACAGAGGCAGGAGAAAGAGGAAGAGCTTGTGAATCTGGCAAGATGCACCCAAGGACACCTGCCCCACACAGCTCCCCCAGACCTCGGAGTGATCAGTGTGGAGCCTTTATTTTGCAGTTTCACACGTAGCAGGAAGAGAAAATGGCCCTTCTCACAGCAAACAGGCAAGACGCCTGGCTCGGGGCTTCAGAAGGTAGCAGAGGAGCACGAGGGAGCTGGAGCAGCACAGGGTGCACTGCAGCACTGGGGACAGGCTCCTGCGGCCACACGGGCAATGCCAGGTCCAGAGAGGTGAGACAGGGAGAGCATCCCGAGCCGGCCTTCACTCATCATGACGAACATGCGGAGAGAGGCCAGGAAACTGCTTGGAGAGGCAGCAAACTTCCTCTAAGCTCGCCTTAAAGATACTCGTGACAGGTTTACACCAAACCCCTCCTGCACCAGCGTGCCCTAGGAGCAGCAGGGCTGATAAAGGGGTCCTGGGAGCTGCCTCCATTGTAAGAAGCGAGGCTGGCTCTGCTCCCTCAGCCTTGTTAAACAGCACAGGCAGCACGACTGGAAGGAGAAGTTTCCATTAATTTGCAGGTGTTGGGGGGAAGGGGGAAGGAGAGGCCAGGTGCTTTCTGGACGCTGCCCCCAGCGAGCTCCCCCCAGCCAGCCCCCATTGTTCCACAGCCGTCCAGCCGAAGGGGAGAACGGGCTTGGGAACAGGCTGAGTGACAGCAGACACCTTGTAAAATGCCTCGCAGAGCACGCCTGGCGCCTCGCCGCGAGCCGTGCAGATGCCCGCAGCCCAGCCCGGCTCGCCCCCGTGCAGGTAGCAGAGGGGGGGGGACATCAAAGGCGCTGGTTTTGCAAGACTCAGGACGCGGGAGGGCGTGAATTATAGACTTTGATGTCTGAGCAGCGGCAGAGGCATCGGCGTGAAGATCGTTTATAAATCGCTATTTACGGTCCCCACTAAGTGCCAGGCAGGCCCTTAAAGCAAGGGATCAGGTTTAACTGAGGGCTGCTGCAGAGAGCGGCTGCTGGAGGCTGGGCAGGGAGTTTTTCAGACCTTCTCCATCCCAAACGGATGAGATCAACCTTGGGGAATCTTCCCAGTGAACCTCCCTCTGCCTCAAAGTCAGCAACAGCTCTAGGGAGCCTCAGCACGAGGGGCACAGCACCTCAATGTTGGTGGTTGAAACCCCTGCATCCTGGGGACATCAACCATCCAGACGTAAATCTACTGGTCTGGAACTGTCCTGTGCCCACGGGGTTAAGCCTGAACGAGACCCGACCTAAGAAACACGTGCTTTAGGCTTCTTCTTTGTCTGATCAGAGACCAAGCAGCCTGGTGGCATTTCTCCCTTTCATCCCTTTCCCTGAGTGGGTGCCACCAGTCTGCAGGTGATCTGATTTACAGCCCATCAGCCAGTTCTGCAGCTGTTGATGGTGCAGCTCTGGGATGCTGGGGGTTCCTGGCCCAAGCACCTACTGCTGCTCAAACTGTGCAATGCGCTGCCGCTAACGGAGCTGCCTTCTCCCTGGGTCTCCAGTGAAAAGCTCAGGTCCAGCAGCTGCACCAAACTTCTCAAACACGGTCCCCTGTGAGACAGAACATGCGGGATTTCCTGACGAGTTACAAACCCCAGATTTGGCACCCCAAATCAGTGGACACTTTTGCATGCCATTAAATCCAGAGCAGACGGACAGGCTTTCCCACTGTCCTCTTTTCACACTCGGTTCTGCCCTTGCATACACACACATGTACCCTCAATAAGATGTATTCCTCCTTGCCCCAGCTGCTCCCCAGGACTTATCTCAAGCAGGCCGTGGAACCTTCATCCCAGCCCAAACCGACCCCTCCTCAGACACAGTCATTTTTATGTCCAGGATTATTTATATACTTTGCACAACCGTTGTTTGCAGAATCTCTCTTGGTGGCTTCCACACTTCGCGGCAGCCTCTGTTTGAAGTCGGACCAGATGGGAGCCTGGACCAAGGATAAATAAACCAATCAAATCTGAGAAAACAAGCCCCCAAGCCTCCTGCCTCCTCCCCAGGCTGGTGTGCAGGTCCAGCCCGGGAGAGGGGGGCAGGCTGGGCTCTGATGCTCGGACTGTTCCCTCCGTCCACCCTTGAAGTCCGTTCCTCCGGGCAGAGTTTGGTATGTGCTGTTTGCAGGGGGCTTGTTTTTCTAACATGGTGAACACATGCTCTCTCCCGAGAATCATTTATTTTACATCAGAGATCCTGGGGCTCCTGACCCAGAGTCTTGCAAGATGGTTTTGTACTCTTCCCCCATGAGGAAGGAAGACGCATTCCTCCCGCTACCGCTGCAGGAGCGGCAGGTCCCGGACGTGTCCTCCGCAGAGCAGACTCTCCCTCATTTCCCTCCCAGGACAGAGGTTAAACGTGACACACTAAGGTCAGAGGATGCTCCGAGGGGCTCCTTCAAAGCGTCCCAATAAAAAAAAAATCCCATTTCTTTTGCTGCTGGCAGTCTTCTTCTGTGGGGCCCCAGTTGATCAAATAGATCGGATGAGCAAGGAAACGTGGAGCCTGGTCATGCAGCAACCAAAAGGGCACATTACAAGATTATCTGCTCTTTTGGCTGTGCCCCAACACCGCAAGCATCAAAGGAAGGCACAAAAAACTCCTGTGGACATCTGCCTGCCGTCTTCCGAGCCGTCCACAGACAGAGCAGCGCTTACATCAGCCCAGCATCAGACCCAGCTCCAGCCCCACCAGCAGACCTGGCTGCTGCCATCAGCTGCAATCAGCTGCTCTGCCCTCTGCCTCGCAGGGCCGAGCGCATGTCCCGACCCCAGTTGTAGACAGCCAGTGCAGGACAGCCAGTCCCCCTCTTCTAAAGGGCCAGAGGCCCCCCAAAAGCCTCTCTGGCCACAGCGTCCACCCTGCGTGGGCTCCAGCACCCACCTTCCTCCCCTCGCAGGGGAAATGGGGCGAGGGAGAGCAATGCATCTCTGCGTAACCCGATCCGTTAACACGCAGCTCCTCTGATGTGGGCAGCTTGTGCTTTACAGCATTAGAGGAGCAACATTTCATGGAAAATTCAATAAATACCCCTGTACAGCCAGACATCTGTAAACAAAGGCTTCCAAATTCAATCAGGCTGTGGGTTCAGAGCAGCATTTATAGGCTACAGCATGGAATATTATATAGGAAAGCAAAAAAGTAGGGGGAGGGAACAGATTCCTGGAAAATGAAAGATCTTGTAGCTCTCCCCTACCCCAATGAAGAACAACTACATCTGTGCCACACCACTGTGCCCTGCTGCAATGACTGGGGCAGCCTTGCTGCTGCCAGCCTGCCAGCCTGTGCTGGCCACCCAACGCAGTCATCGCAGTAGAAACCACAGCGAGACAGGACAGCATTGGACAAGGGTGCCTGCTTGTCTCTGCCACCACACCATGCTTGTGTTATTTTCAGTGGCAGTACCAAAGGCTTGTGCTGGCCACATCTGAGCACCGTCCTCCCCACCGTGACCTGACTGCCCATACGCTGTCTCAAGGTGAAAACCTGTATATGGTGCAGGCTCCATCATTTCAGGCAGTCCCACAGTGTTCTGTCAGCATGCAATAGCTGGAGCTCAGCATCCCCAGCTGTGCTGGGCTCCTATCTTCTCCCTGCTCCAGGCTGCCCCTGCATGATCATGGCCTTGATTTCTCCAAGCTGCACTGTGCAGCTCGTGCTGTCCATGCCACAGGCTCACAGAAAGCTGCCAGTGTCCTGTAACCCTCCTGCAGCCCTTTGGGACTGTCTGGGCTGGTGACAAGGGCAGGGGTACCATGGATGCTGCTGAGGACAGCTACCAAAGAACAGCTCTGTATGCAGCTTTGGGCACTGCAATATAAGGACATAAATCTATTAAAGAGCATCCAAGGGAGGGCTACGGAGATGGGGAAGGGTCTGGAGGGCAAGGGGTGTGAGGAGCGGCTGAGGGCCCTTGGTTTGTTCAGCCAGAGCAGAGAAGGCTGAGGGGAGGCCTCGTGGCAGCCTACAGCTCCCTCCCAGGGCAGCACAGGGGCAGGCGCTGAGCTCTGCTCTCTGGGGACAGCGACAGGGCCCAAGGGAACGGCACGGAGCTGCGTCAGGGAGGGTCAGGCTGGGGGTTAGGAAAGGTTCTGCAGCAGGGGGTGGTGGGCATGGAACAGGCTCCCCAGGGCAATGGGCACGGCCCCGAGCTGCCAGAGCTCAAGCAGTGTTTGGACACCGCTCTCAAACACAGGGTTTGGGTTTGGTGTCCTGTGTGGAGCCAGGGGTTGGACTCAATGGTCCTTGTGGGTCCCTTCCAGCTCGTCATATTGTGTGATTCTACAATTCTATGAGCTCTGCATGGCTAGGGCCATATCTGGACGACCGCTCTGCACCCTCCAGCAGTGCCCATGGAGGTTATCAGCCTGTATTTAGGGCAGGCCAAATCAGGCATTTGTCTCCTCCTTCCCCTCGAGTGCACTTTTCCTTACAGCTCAATCAGGCTTTACGAACACACCACCACACACGGAGGCCAGTATATATAATAAATAGTGCCTAGCTCTGAGGGCAGCAGCGGTAAACTATTGCCCAGGGGACAGGAAGGTTAGTGGGATTGTGATCTAAAACCCGAGGCTGGCAGCTCTGCACTCCCCGGGGAGAGATTTCCACTGCTACCGCGAGGAAAACAATCACCGCTTTGGTTATTACACTTCATTTATTGGTTTGTTCAAAGATCACAGCCAGGTAGGCCCTGAGTCCAGGGATGCTCAGAACAAGGGTGTCCAGTCCCTTCTCCACGAAGCCCTTCGTGACCTGGGGACGGGTCTGGAAGATGCCTCCTGCCAGCCCCGAGGTGACTGACAGGAGGGGAGGTGACACCAAGGAGCACAGGGAGGGACGCACGAACAAGACTTCTCACTGATGGCTGCACCATTGGGTGTCAACACTGTCAGAAGCCGTGCACACACTGTGAGGGGACCATCCAGCAGACAACCCAATGGGAGAGTGTTCCCTTCCCTGGGAGCACCTTCCCTGTTATCTGACGTAACCACAGGCTGGGAGGGACTCATCCACTCCTGCACCTCGGAGGACAGAGAGCAGGATGCGAAATTCAGCTGACTGTGCGTGCTCAGGGAACGGCTGTAGGACATGCATCACCAAGTGCACACCTGGGCCATTCAGTGGCCTTCAATGCCATGTGAAGAGCAGTGCATCCCCATGATGGGAAGGTCTCTGGGAGGGGCAGAGGGCATCACCTCTCCTGGTGCAAACCAAAGCAGCTACTGTCCCCCTGACCCATGGGGAAGAGTGCCAGGGATTCAGGAAACCTGGGGCACTTCCCCAGCCCCCCTGAGCCAGCTGCCCTGGAAATGTTCCTATAAACTCCTATTAATTAGTTGACACTCAGGCTGTGCAAACAGGCTTTCCCTTCCCCATGCCCCCCAGGAGGCAGCGCAGGAGCCTGGGGGCCAAGGCTTGGGCGCATTCTTCCAGTTAATATTTCAGCCCGCAGTTGCCAAGGGATCGGGGCTGGCGTTTCCCCCCTTCCTCCCCCTCCCACCTCCCACGGCACCAATGGGGAGCGGATGGCCAGGTTATTGCCTCCCCCTCCCTTTGCAAGCAGATGCATGGGAGCTGGAGGAGGAGATTGATGGGGTTTGTAGAGTCACCCTCCTGACCACCCACCATGGCTCCAACTCCCTCGGGCCTCTCTGCACCACAGTCATGGTGATGGTTCCATCAGTGTCCACCGTACAGGAAAAAAAAAGCTACATCTGCTGGGTGATGCTTTAGAGGACCTTTCTTTGGTCCCAAGAGCATCAGCTGGGGTGGGAGAGAGCAAGCAGCTCCTCCATGGCCACATCCACGAAATGATGAGAGCTCAGTGCAACCTAAGCCTCAGAGATCGAGTCCCTGAACTACACCAAGCAAACTCCAGTCCTCCCAAAGCCTTCAGTGAGTCATCACCCTGCAGAGACTACCCAGAAAGGGCTGCAGAGCAGATCTGGGCTGCACGGTGCTTGCGTAAGAAGGTCCTCAGAGCACTCTGCCGTCCCTCCTGGGCACACTGACTGGCGTGAGCAGCTTTGGCAGCTCCTGAGGGCCCCAGGGAGGAGATAAAATCCATGGCGGCCGCTAACAGCATGCTCAGCTATGGGCACCATCTCAACAGAGGCAAGGGGCTCACGAGCCCCTTCTCACCACGTGCAGGACTGGCTCAGGGACAAGGTGGCTGCCATTACATCCCACAATTTTGAAACCAAACCAACCACCTCCCACCACCTCTGAAAAGGAGAAACAAATCAAGCAAACTAGACCCGTTGGTAACATTTGGGCCATTTCCTGTATGTTTAACACATTTTCTATTAAGCCCACGACAAATGGCAAGGGCTCCAGGCATAGCCATAAAGGCTCCCTCCTGCCGCAAGCCGAAGGGGCTGCAGGCAGGGAGGGGAAGGTGAGCCGGCTCAATGGGCAGATGGGAGGTGAGCACGTAATTCACAGCAGATCCACGATTTGATTAATTTCCCTGCTTTTCCTGCTGGAGAATTCCCGGTTTTATTGGCCGTTAAAAGGCACCGCGTTGCCTGATTTCGGAGCAGGGCTGTCGGCAGCTGAGCTGCACCGGGGGGACGGAGCCTGGCTGCGGGGCGCTGCGGGAATCAGGTGCACTGGGGATGCTCTCCTGGAGGATAACCCCCCCTGACCCGCAGGTGGGGGACGCAGCTCAGCAGCCAGCCTCGGACAAAGCCCCTCTGCTAGCTGTGCAGACCCTTGCCCCTGCAGTCCTCCAGTCCCATCCCTCCCCTTCCCCATCCCCACTCACTGCGAGCTGTTTGGATCAGCCCCCACAGAAAAAAAAAAAAACGCCCAATTTGTCATGTCATGTCCAGCTGTTAACCTCCCGTTGCCGAGCCATAGGGAAGACTTGCTTTCTTCTATTTATTTATTTGCCACTTGGACAATGGAAGGCCCCAGGCCTGCTGAGCTCTTCATAATAAAGCCACCAACGATCCCCTCTCCCCCCGCGCTCCCCCTCCAGCCAGCAGCACCAGCCGAGCTGCAGGTGTCAGCGGGCATTAACCCGTGCCTCGCTCCCGGCCCCATTGAAAGGGCCCCGCCGGGGAGGCAGCCGGAGAGGGACGCCAGGGCTGGGGGGTCCCCTGGGCTTGACGCACGTGGAAGGCTGCGCACAAAGAGGAAGCGGAGGAAAAGGCCAGCCGATAACCATCGCTCCGGAAAGCTTATTGCGCTGCTTTGGGGACGCTTAGTCGGGGAGCAGCCAGGGGAAGAATGGGGCTGTCCAGCCACCCAGAGAGCCTCCGGGGGGGGCATAGCCGCTGCGGCCCCGGGGACACTTAGCAACGCAGGCTGCGGGAGCGGCAGGGGGTTCGCGCCTCCTAGCTCGGACATTTGGGGGTGCTCAGTGGCTCTTCCCCCCCGGGTTTAACCTGCTCTCTGCGGGTGGATTAGGGTGAGGAAAAAATGCTTTGGCAGCCCAGAGATCAGGGTCCCCATGGGATGCCGTAGGGTTGTGTCCCACGTGGCCGAGGGTGTGGGAATCCCTGCCTAGGGATTCTCGTGAAGCCTGGAGAAAGCTCCCAGACGTGTGTCGCACCTGCATCTGCTAGCCCCTTCCTGGGCTCTCCCTTGTGCAGGCAACAACCTCCAGGCTCCCACAAGACTACGAGGACTCAGGGGATTTTGGAGAGCATCAGCAGCAGGGCAGCATCTCCTCCTGCCTGCAAGGTGGGGAAACCGAGGTGCAAAGAGGGAGGAACGTTGTACTCACAAAGCCACCACAAACGCACCCTGTGTCACCACACATCGCCAGGAGCAGGGTCTCCAGGTGCTGAGTGCTCACCAGCCAAAGGATTGCAAGGATGTGGCATAGTGCCAGCCCCAAATCTGTGCAGACGCCATGAGAGATGGCACGGACCCTCGAGACCACGAGAGCAGCGTCAGAGACACACCCCTGTCCCTGCTGGGTAGATCCGAGCAGGCAAACCTGATAACGCACATGAGGTGCCCCGAGCACCCCGAGCGCGTTCAGGAACACCCTTTGCACCCCGATCAAACGCCGGCCAGTGACGGGATGGCGGGCACCCCTTCTCCCGGCAGAAGGGACCCGGCTGGCCCCGCGTCCGCTGGCTGCCAACAGCTGGGAGCCCGGGTTCCTTCTGCACTCGCTCCTCGGCCCATAAACCGCCTCTCGGGTTACGGGGAAGGTAGGCGCCGAGCAGACCCGGCGGCAGCGCACGCGGCCAGTAACTCCAGTAACTCCTTCCTGTCTGCCGGGCTGTCTGTCAGGCCTTCCCCTCCCTGTCAATGTCACTTTATTTGCTGCTGGGGTGGTGATGGGATCGCTATTAAAAGCACAAGTAGTAGGCATTAAAATGCATTTCAGTTAGTCCGGGATAATAAAGGAGAGCGAAGGGAAGGGGGGAGGTGAAAAGAAGGAAGTTTTAACTCGCTAATAAAAATCAAATGCAGGCAGTTTGCAGGAGTGAGCGGCTCGGCGCTTCGCCTTTCTCTTGTTAAGGGCCCGGTGCCATAAATAACTTCCCTGAGCGAAAGCAGAGGAGAGCGGGGGAGCGAGGACGCAACAACACAAAATTTTTCATTTTTCCCCATAAATCATTTCAGCGTGTGATAATATTTGTTTTTTCTAATGAGTCTCTTGTGATCCATTCCGGGAGCTAACATCAGGGCCTGTCAGGGCGTGATGTGTGGGGCACTTCAGCGCTTTACAAAAACTGCTGCCTCTACAGACTTCCCCCTTCTTGCTTACACTCAGGATGAATGCAGCCAGTTTTTTTTTTTTTTGCTCTGGGAATTGGGGATCTCTCGTCTCTGGAGGGGAAGACTGGCAGGAGGCAGGAGCTCTGAGCTGGAGCTCGGCATGCCTGCGGAGATGCCTGGCCCAAGCAGTGGGGATGAGATCTCATTGAGGTCTCTTCCAGTCCTCCACCCCGACCGGCTGCACAGAGCTCACTGCTTCAACCCAAAGAGCAACCCCAATGCCAGGAAATGTGGGTGGGTCAGGGGTGGGACTGTATGCTTTCACACCCAGGTGACCAGGTAGACATTGGCCCTCGTTATGACGACCAGAATATAAGACTAATAGTGAGCTCAACAGTGCTGAGCGCGCAAGCTGTGGGTTCAGCTGCTGTGGGGAGGAGCACAGCCCCATGGCACCATGTTTCCCATCCCAGCAGAGCACCGGTGGACTCACGAGACTGACTTCAGTCTGTGTACGTCTGAGTCATGGCAGTGGGGTGGAGAGGGGATGCTGCTGGTGCGTTGCACCCTTATTTAAATGGGTGGTTCCTGTTTCCAGGGTGGTCTGTCCACCATCAGATACAGGGCTGGAAGACGGAGACAATCTCAGTGAGAAATAATGGGAAGAGAAAGAGGGACACAAAATACGGTGTATAGAAAAGAGAAGAGGAAAAGAACTCAGAAGCAAATTTCAGCTGAGATCTACTCTCTCAACAGCTTGGAAGCCACAAAAGACTCTGAGGATGCTCCACTCTGAGCATCACACAGCAGGAGTGGTGAGCACACCACATGCCAAGATGTGCTACAAGAAAGCCCCTGTGGGGCTGGGAGCTGAGGCCAACCCACGCTCCACAGCACGACTCAGGTGATGAAGAGCTCATTCTGGCTCACTCTGATCCTTCTCCTTGCTCCTGCAATCATCACCATGACTGCCAGAGCAAGGCTGCTCTTAGCACCACCATCATCATCAGGGTTATTATTATTATTAACATCATTGTTATGGTGTTTCCAGAGGAGGCTCTTAACTCCGGTCGTCGGGATAAAGGCAAGCTGGTGGCATCTTCAGGGAATCATAATGGTACGGGGCCCAGCTCAGTGTGTGTTTACTCTCTGCCAATGTATGTGAGAGAGAAAAAGAGAGAGAGGTAGTGAGATAAACACTGTCATGGGCCGCTTCCATCATCTACTCACAAGAGCATAATAAAGCCCTTGTAATATACTAGAACTTGTGTGGTCCCGGGGTCTAATTTGCATACTAATTACTCAGTGCAAATGGGAACGAGAGGTAGGGGGAGGGCGCGCGGGTGAGGGGGACTGGACTATTTGCTCTGCCGTTTCATATCATGCTAACAAGCTAATCCAGCGTGCAGTTAGCTCCTGATATATAACTGCTCATTAGTATTATAATAAAGTACATGAAACAACCATAAAACGTTATATACTGCACAAGTGTTGTTTTCTTGCCAATTATCTGCGGGCGGATTTATCACCGCAGTTGTTGCAAATTCCCCTTGGTGAGGTTTGGGTCGAATAAAGAAAGGTGTTGGTGTGAGGGGGGAGTGGGGGGGCTGCTTTCAAGGGGGAGAACATGTGTTTTCTTAAGTAGCACTTACCGATGCGCCATTTCGTATGAGAGAGGGGGAGAATGCTGCATCCTTAGGAAGCGGAGAGGGGAAGAGAGGCCAGGGCTCCACGCTCAAACCAAACAAACTTCTGCCCGTCAGGGAGGTGGGAGCAGAGCCCTCAGCCACCTCCTGCTGCCATTTGAGTAGGGGAGATCTGTAGGTCCCAGCCTCCACGTGGGCTTCTCAACCATGGATGTGCCTCCGCCAGTGCTACGGTGATGCTGGCGTGGCTGAGGCTGGCTCATATCTCTGAAATGCCAGAGCAGGGTCACACCGCCTCTCCCAGCCAACCGCAGCCTCCCAGACAGCTGTGCTAACATCCATGTTAAAATGCTTCCTCCCTTGCAGGGTCTGTACTCACGGATGTATTTGGGAGCACTGGGGGGCATGCAGCAGGGAAGAACACCACCCTTCCCAAACCCTGCCTGATGCTCTCAGTTCCGCACCAACATCACCTTCTTCCACTCCTTCCTAGTTGTGCAGATGCTTGGGGGCAGTTCCTGTTTGCCAGTAGGTGGATAAGCATGAATAATTACTTTCTAGTGAGTCCCAGGAGCCAAAAGGGATCTCCCAATGCCCTAGATCTAACGACAGGATGGAATTCAAGCAGAACAAACTAACCAAGCACAGGGCTGTGTCTTTTTCCTAGTGCTCCTTCTAAGGTAGAGCCAGAGATAGGAGAGCAGTTCCATTTGATGTGGAAAGGGCTTGCTTGGTACACGTGCCTGCAATGAGGCAAATTTGCCAAAAGAGCCAAAGCCAGCCCAGAGCCCTACCCAGACCCTGCTGCATCTCCTCCTCCCCAGCACTGCCGCGGGAGCCTGCGAGCATCCCACACACTGCAGGGCCCAGCACTTCTTGGGTCTGCGCACTGCTGCCTGCCCTGGGGCTGATGTTTGTGTCCTTCCAGCCCTCAGCGCTGTGCCAAAGCATGTGCGTGGAACGGGGGTTCACTGCTCTAACTAGCTGGCTGAAGAACATTGTCTCCTGCCCTCTGACAGGCACGGGAGCAGTTACAAAACTCTTGGACACAGATAAGCAGAGGGCAATGAACTGTAGTTCTGTGGCCTTTCAGGGCTCCCAGATTACTTCTCAGCTACCCAGGAACTGAGAGAAAGAGCAGCAAATAGGATCAGCCAGTGCTCTGCATGTGAGCTCTGCAACACCGCTGGAACTCCTCAGTGCCACAAAACAAGGGGAGGCTGAAAGCTGCCAGGAGGATGCAGATGGGCTGCATCCATCAGCAGTGACCCCTGCTTCAGCCTGTCACTGTGACAGGTCCGTGCCACAGCCATCCAAGGCACGTGCAGGTGTGCGGGCTCGAGGTCCTCTGCTGACATCCTCTCTGAAGAGCAGTGACAATGCTGCAGATACTTCACACCCCAAACACCCCTGCTCCCTGCCCCTGCGGGCTGCATGTCCTCTGTGGTGCTGGCAGAGCTAGCAGAGCATGACGGGCACCTCGCTCGCACCCGCGCACACCCCAGCTCCGTGCTCAGCTCCGCTCAGAGATGCTCTGTGCACGGCAAAACGCTGACACCCTCTGATCCTGTCGCTTCATGTCCTCCCATCACTCGTGCACCACAGCCCGGCCCACAGGCACACACACTGGCCTCTTTCAAAGCTTTGCCAACCTCAGCATCCCACCCTGCCCTCCCAGCCCAACACCTCTGTGGCACAGCACAGCCCCGTGCTGGCATGGCCCTGCCTGGCCTGTCTCACACCGGCCATGCATCCCAGCACTTGGAGGAGGCGAGAGGGAGGCACACGTTCTCTTCACGGAGGCTCGGCAGCATAAATCACGCACATTTTCCCGCTTGCAAGCAGGGGTTACAAACGCAGCCCCCACAGGGGTATTTCGCACGTAGCCATTCGCCCTCCCTTTCACACACACACACACACAAGCCCCTCGCTGTGAAGCGTTTGCTTATTTATGGCTTGTTTTTGTCAAGGGGAGGCAGGACTGACAGCTCTCGGCGGTGGGGCTCTGCCTGTCTCCCTCCGTAACAACACGCATGATATCCATTCTGCTGCCAGCGGGGAGGGGACCGCGCCAGCCCCGGCACCCCCTCCCCGGGCCTGCCAGAGCCCCGCTTCGCCTTGACAAACTCCGCGGCTTGTTAGCATCACAATATTGGGAGCAAAATGTGACCCGGCGCTGCCATGCCCCCTCCTCCCCGGGCTGAAAGGAGAGGGAGAAGCGCTCTCTCTCTCTCTCTCTCTCTCTCTCTCTCTCTCTCTCTCTCTCACACACACACACACACACACACACGCTCGCATCTCCACGGGGAGGGAATGCGCAGATCCCCCACAGGGCTTTCAAGGGACTTCAAACCGTTTTAATAAACTGATTGGAGAGGAAACGGCTCCCGTTGGGAGAGGGCCACTTCGCCGCTGCGGCACTTGTCCCACTCGGCATCCCATCTCCTCCTCGGCTATCACCCGCTGATGTCCCTGGGTGCGCACGGGGTGAGCAGCCCGGCAGAGTGGGGTGAAGGAGGCTGGGGACCCGCTTCTGGACCCCGGTGTCCCAGGAAGAGTCGGCGCAGGGGACCATGCAGCACTGGGGGACCCCGCTCCACCTCCCTCCCCAAACCCCTCCGGTGACCAGGAGGGGAACTCCTAACTTACAGCTTGTTCCCAGGAGATAAACAGACCTCAGTAAAAAGATTGCTACATCCTTTCAATAAAGATTTTTTTCCTCTTTCCCAGACAGCTTGTGAAATGTTTTAAAAGCTTCTCACATTTCCAGTGAAACCCACAGAGAAGAATTTTGCTTGTTATCAGCCCTGGAAGCCCCTGATAGACGGATGATATTTTTCCCCCTCCTTTCTCTCTCTCTTGCACTCTCTTTTTTTTTTACAAGCTGAAAAGAGAGTCACAGTGTGTTTTATAACCAGCTCTCTGCATTTCAAAAGCTCAACGAGAGCTCTCTGCTAACCCCGATAAGCCCAGGGCTCTTAGTGTCTTAAATACCTTTGACAAGCTATACATTACAACGCTAATAATTTGCCAAATTTGCGCCCATAATATGATATCTGTAAAACGTCAAGGGTGGTAATGCGATTAGCGGCCTCAAATGAAATATCGAACATTCAGCGTTTAGGCCCTGAATAGGGGAGAAAGGAAAGGAAATCAATTTCAAAAGCAGGAGGGAAAGAAGCGATAAGCATGTAATAAAAAGGAAGAGAGGGGAGCACGGACAGGCCGGGAGAAAGAGCATCTTGTTTTTCATTCTTCTCTTTTTAAGGCATCCAATGCTTAAAAGAAGAAAAAAAAAAAAAAAAAAAAAAAAAAAAAAAAGAAAAAAAAAAAAAGAAAACAAAGGTTGCTGGATGAAGTTGGTTGCAACAGTGCAAAGTAACATTTGGCCACCCTAACAACCCCGGGGTTTGGTGGATGGTGATGGTGTGGGAAGGACTCACTGCTTGCTCTCTGATCCCCCCCATCCAACTCCCCGCCCCGAACAGTTCGGGTCCATAAAACACAGGATGTGAAATTACAAGTAGTCTGAGGGTGGGCTGCCCCCTCCCCTCTCCCCCACTCAAGGTGGGGGAATCGTAATGTACTAATTATCTGAAACCACTCCGAGTAGAAAAGAAACTGTCACATACCAGGCTGTAGACTAAATAACAAACATCCCACACCTGCGGCTTTATGAGCGCTTGCTGCGAAGGGGCCGGG
>VXAV01000608.1:165138-176581 GCA_013399715.1 Alectura lathami | reverse complement strand
TGGGCTTTAGGGCGGTGTGCGGGGGGGGGGCGGGGGGGGGGGGCGGGGGGCAGCATTCCGTGCTCCCCCCAGCGCAGCGGATGGGCTGCTGCTGGCACCGGGTACCGGATGCTGCGACCCAGAGCTGTGCAGGAGCTGGCCTGGCTGTGAGCTCATTGCAGTCGTTGTGATGGGCTTTGGGTTGGGTTGGATTGGGTTGGGTTGGTTGTGAAACCCAGCCCTCCTCCATGGGCTGGGTGGGAAGTGGGAGGGCACCAAGAGAACACAGCAAAGGGACAGGGTCCGCACCAGGGGCAGGAGGACAGGAAGAAGGGGACAGCCAGCAGTATCAGATCTGTGCTCCAGAAACACAACCATCCTCCGATCCCCACTGTCCTACGTGCAGCTGGCCACGGTCACCACAGCAAGGGTGGGGAACAGGTTGCTGCAGACCCTAAACCAGCACAGCCAGGGAGAAGATCCTTGGAGGCACCTGAGTAGCAGAGCAATGACCCCATCTCTATCCGCTTTCTTGCAGTTAGAGCCTGGAGAACATTGTGCTTGCACAGGGCAGGACTTTGGGTGCTCAGTCGCTCTGCTCTCTGCTCTCTGGGGTCAAGAGACTGAAGCAACGCAGCAGCGACAGCCCTGTGCTAAGGCTGCAGGAGAGCCAGGACACACCCTCTGCATGCTGCCGGCTTCATTCTCTTCAGTTCCTCTTGGGCTCCAGCCTCAGTGCCAAGGCTGACAACAGGAGAGCCACCACTATGCATATGCCACTAGAAGCCAGGCTGAGGCCCACAGTGATGCTGTCACTCTGCCACCACTGCCTCTCTGCTGCATGGGAAGAGGGGCTGTGAGCGCAGGGCCGCGCTTGGGTTGCTGGGTTCCAGGTGAGTCCCAGCAGGCAAGCCCAGTGCTGGTGTGCTGGGGCTCAGCAATGCAACGCAGCACCCCTGCTGAAAAACATCCTCACTGAAAGCCCAGCTTCAGTCGCCAACCAGCCAGGACTGCTGCCCCAGGGTCAGGGTGTCCCCTTCCCCCTCCCACTAGAAGAAGCAGGAGGTCCCTGCTCTGACTGAAACTCCTGGGTCTGCATCCCACATCCCTTCACACTGCTCTGGTGCTGGTGATGGGTACAGCAGAAGCAGAACGAACGCCTGCTCGGCCAGAAGCACACCTTACCACAACCTGCAAATCCCCCAGGCCCTCCCCGTAGGCACTGGGGTCTCCAGGTGGCCCTGCCCGGGTCGGTGGGGGAGCGGAAGGTGCCGTTCCCTGGTGGGAGCGAGAAAACACGCCGGTGTGGGGCCAGTGCACACGCCCCTTGGCCAAGCATGGAATGGCCATTACAGGGCCACTTCTTGCGGCATCACGAGTCATTAAAGCCGGGAGCGCTTGGGGAACCATCAGCACCAGCCAAACGACTTCCCCAGATGTGGCTTGCTCTCAGGATGTGGGAGCCCCCACGGACACCCACCTCCGATCCCAGTTCCTCCAGACAAAACATTCCCAGTGCTGGAGTCTCCACCCAGGACCCCGCTCGCAGGAGCTTTCTAGCCCATTTAGCAGGAGGCACTGTTTGGGTTTGAACAGATGTTGCCTTCCCCCTGCCCCCAGGATCCCCAGCACTCTGTTGCCTTTGAGCCGGGCAGGCAAACGAGTTTTGCACACTTGTTTAAGGTCAGTCAGGTGCACACACACATGCACGCACACGAGCTCGGCGGTGGGGTGCGCAGGGAGCCACCCGCAGCAACGCACAGCAGGCGCGGGGAAGGGTTATGGCAGTGCTCAGCCTTCAGGCTCACGACTCTCCCCACAGCCAGCAGTGCAGGTTTTGGGGCTTTGCCTTCCCACCTCCAGCCCAGAGCTACGCAGGGGAATGTGGGGGCAGAGGTGGCTGCAAAAGACCAGACCCTGGCAGCAGGCGATGCAGCAGAAAACAGCTGCATGGGCTCCGTGGGCAAGCGCAGAGCTTCTGTGCTGTGACTCCCCAGCTGCTTAGGTTGAGGAACAGCTATAAGCAGCTGCTCACAGCTTAGAGGAGATGCACTTATCTATTCCTAAAGCAGCTCACCAGAGTGGGCCACCCATGATCCGCACTCACCGAGGGCCCCATGAGCCTAGCTCACCAGCCTGTGGCACGTGGCTTTCCACCCAGGCACACAGGAGTGGCATCTTCTGCCGTCAGTTGTTTCCCTGCGCAGCTTGGTCCAAATGACTATTGATCTCTTAACGCAGAGGTGTAACCGCAGCCCCCAGGCGTGCTCACCGTGATCCTGCTTTAAGCTCATTGTCTCTTCCTTGCTGAACTGCTGCAAAGCCACTAGTTTCCTGCTGGTCAGAATGGGGCACAGCATCTGCACACCCCCCTTCGGCCTTTCCCATGAGACAAATGCACACGTGTGCTCCAAGCTGCCTTCTCAGGGTTTGTCCTTGAAGGATACCACCCCACTTCTGTTGGGAGATGGGCAGAGGGAGCTTTGAGCTTATTTATCAGTCACACTTATGGCACCTAGCATCAGGACAGCAAAGAATAATCAGGACCTTTTCAAACAAGAAGCCAACACAACGGACACACATCCCAGTGCAACGCTTTCAGCAGCCCTTTGAGCCAAATCCAGCCTCATGCAGCTTGAAGACAGAGCAAGTTACAACTCTGTGCACTCTAGAAACATCTAAATATCTTCTAAAAGAGCTTTGTGATCCAAAAGAAGTGGCATGCACTTGCCACTGAGCTGTCAGAACCTCGCATGTGATCAGCACGCTTACACCATGGTGAGCACAAGCTTTTTGAGGGTTTGTGCGGAGTCCTGCCCAAAGCAGCATATGTAAAACCGCATAGGCACCCAGGTGCTCATGGTGCAGAAGCTCCAAGCTTCTGCTTGCAGCCCCATTCCCAAGCCTGGGGCCATTTTGGCCAACGGACTACAGAGTGCAGACCTACAGCACACAGGATTCGGTAGCACACACAGGAAAACAAGCTGAGTGCCTCGTGTTGAGCAAGAGAACATGCAAGGGGAGCTGCAGGGGTGACCTGGGTGAGGACAGGGGACAGCGAGGCAGACTTCAACTTGCACTGCGATACGGCAGCACGGAATGTGCAACGTGGTCTAGGCCAGCCACAGCTTCATGGCTCCATGTGCTCCCTGCTTCCCTATGGCACAGTTGAGCCTCGGAGCAGCCTCGCTGGTGTCCCCACGACCCAGATCCTGTGCCGCAGGAGGCTCGGCAGCACCAGCCTGCAGCTTTGCAAACCTGGGCGCCGCGCACAGGGCTCTTGTCTAGGGACCTGCATCCTGACTTTGATTAAGTGATGGACATGAAAACACACACAGACACAAACACAGCGCGAGGCAGCGTCCCCAGAGGAATGGGAAAAAAAAAGAGAGATAAAAACCAAACAGCCGTTTTCACCCCCCAAACCGTATAATTTTGTGTAAATTTTTACTTTAAACATCTCTTTTTTTCCTGAGCTGTGATATAGGCCCTGTCAAAACCAGGGCCAATTACTGCCATTAGGTTCCCATTATGTCACTGCTTCTCCCCCCATTATGAAGGTCTTTGGCACACAGAGCTATAATCTTCACTCACTCTCGCTCCATCACTCCCAGAAGGAACAAAATTGTTTAAAAAAAAATAAAGCCTTTATTTTGCCCCTGTCAACTCTGAAAAGGAAGGAAGGGAAAAAGAGAGAGAAAGAAACTGGTAAAGTTTTTAACTGTGAGGTTGCCAAAAGGACCGAGGGGAAGTGTTCAGCGCGGTGGTGTATGAAGGACTCTGCGGGTCACCCAGACGAGGGGCTCTCCTGGGCCTCACCCAGGTGTTTGCTTCCCTTCCCTGTGCCCATGCAGGCCTGTGATGAGCCTGACCCTGCCACTGGGTAAAGAGAAAGGGACAACAACCATCGGGAGCAGCACACCTGTCCAAATTCACCTTCCACATCACGCTCCTTGTGGCATGGAGAGCAGTGATCTGCTTCCAAACCCTGGCCAGCCTCTTCACCCAAAGGGAGCCTGGGCGTGACGGGAGAGCATCTCTTGGCACACGTGGCCCTGATGCCTGCTGCTGCTGCTGCTGAGTCAAAGGCTGCAGGATGATGCCCAGGAAGGACAACAAGATGTAGAGTGCTGAGAACACTCTCGAAGGAACCAGAGTTCACAAGAGCCACCAACAGATGCACCCGGGAATGGAGCTCAGCATGGGTGTCAGCTCGCCCAGGGTGATGAGCGATGGGCACCCGAGGGTGCGTCTCTCCTGTCCAAGGCAGGGCAGCCCTGGTGCTGGATACTCAGGAGTACGTATCATCCCAAACACCTTCCTTGATGCTGCTCACTGCTCTTTCCTGATCTCTCCATCCTGCATTTTGTGCGAGGCCCATGTACAAGCCCAGGGATGGGTCTGCTCCTACTGGATATGGTTGGAGTAGCTCCAGTGAAGAGCACGAGCAGAGACATTGAAATGCTATATCCAGCCCAGCTCCCTGGTGACAGCTGGTTCAATCCTAGGGCCCCACTTTGGTCAGGACTGGATGTGGAAGCAGCAGGGGAATGCGATGTGGTGCCAAAAAACAGCAGAAACTGAGACCAAGTCACCCAGGGCAAGCCACCTCCCAGCAGTCACGCGGAGATGCGAGGAAGGAGCACATGTCCTTTCCACCCACTGCACTTCTTGCCCAGGCCCTTCTCACACACAGTTCCCCAACGCCAACCACAAATCTTCCAAACCTTTCTCTGTCCTCCCCGCATCCCTTTTGTACCCCATTTAAAAGTTCTACCCCAGCAGCTCCCCTCCCAAACCCAGCCCTTCCTTGTCCCTCGCAGTGCCCGCACCCCTCTCTGAGGACCCCTTGCAGATGACAGCATCTGGCAGCCCCACAGTGGCAGCGAAGGGGCGCGATTTGCCCCTAAACAAAGAAACATCATCTCTGCTAAAGCGATTTCCACCCTCAGTAAGACCTCACAGAGCCATCCTCCCTTTGAATGCAAAGGTCTCGCCCATTCCTCTGCGGAGAGAGGGAGAGAAAGAAAGGGGAAAGCAAAAGAAAAGGCGTGGGGAGGTTGGAGGGGGGGGCAGTGACGGACACTTTGGCTTTCCCCAGCAAAAGGCTGAGCCAGAGCAATGAAAGCGCTCCACAGCAGCCCACTGAGCTGTCACTTATGCGAGCCTGTGTGTGCACCGCACAGAGGAGGGCCTGCGCCCGCCAACTGCCCCGCTTTCCACCAAGCCCCCTTTTGTTTTTGTTTAAATCAAATCAAGGGCTGCTTTAAGATGCGCAGCAAAACAATTTGCCCAGCATCTTTTCCCCCTCTCCGCAAGCCGTGCCAGCGGCATCCCCTGGTAACTGGGGGGTTGCGTGCCCGCGGCAGGGGGCAGTCGGGGGGCCCTGTGAGGGCATGGCGGGCACTGGGATGCTGCTGCAGGCAGCTCTGTGCCCTGCTCCCTGCTGAGCTCCCTCCGGTCCTGCTCTGTGCTCCTGCTGCTCGCAGGGATGCCTGGGGATGAGGGATGTGCGGGGGACATGGGGTGCTCGAGGACAAGCCCGGACCAGGCTCTGCAGCCACCCTGCTGCCAGCTCTGCATCCAAGGGTCCCTGCCATGGGCACCCTCGTGGGGCTTTCCCCGAGGTCACTGCTGGGGAAGAGCAGCTGCTGCCATGCCACACGGGTGGGAAAGAGAACCTGGGGAGGAAGAGGAGGGAGCAGAGCAGGAGGGATCAGGAGGTTGCTCAGTTGCTGCAGGGGGAGGCAGGAGATGAGCTGGGCTCCCCTGGGTTCAGAGTTAAGGCTGCTGGGCCCAGAGGAGACACAGGTGAGGGGATGTGGGAATGCAAGGGCTGGATCTCCCCCCCACAAACCAGGACACGGCTCTGCTGCAAGCAGGGAGCCGTCTGGGTCTGCAGCCAGTAGACCAGACCTGGCCACGACACCTGGTGTTACCTTTGCTGAGACCCCTTTGCTTCCTCATGCTTCGCTTTCCCTTCAAAGTAAAGTAACAACGAGGTTCACCTCCCTTGTGAAGTACTGGGAGCCCTGTGTAAGTTGCTCACAGGAGCAAAGCAGCATGAGGGCTGTTGCAACCACCAAGCCAGAGGGTAAAACACAGACAGTGTTTCTCAGGGAGGCAATGGGGTGGCCATGAGGACTCCCTGCAAGCGCTGCCCTGCTGTACCATCAGGCAAAACACTGGAAACAGTCCCAGACTTAAACATCCAGCAGACCACGATGTAACACACCCATGCAGGGAGCCTCCTGCAAGGCAAGCACTCTATTTTCCATTGGAATTGTCTCTGTGCCCCAGGAAACTGGGGGCTAGAAAGCTGGCCAGCAAGTTATTGGGACTTTCTGAATGCCTCTGCCAAAGGAGCTCACAAGTGAACACCTCAACAAGCTAGAGCCATCAGTGAGGACAAGGCAGAATTCTTCCCCAAAAAGCCCAGCTTGCAAGAACAGCACAAATAAAGGCCATCCAGTCCAGCTCCCCTGCAGTGCACAGGGACACCTACAGCTGGATCAGATCGCTCAGAGCCCTGTCCAGCCTGACCTTGAAGGTCACCAGGGATGGGGCATCCACCACCCCTCTGGGCAACCTTACTGTAAAAAACTTTTCCTTATATCCATATGCATGTCCCTGCAGCAGGGACATGGTGTCCCATGCCAGCCCCACGCTGCTGCAAGCAAACAGGAGTGTTCATGTGAACCACCACCACCACCCCAACCCACCACCTCGCTCCCAAATGTTTTTAGTAGAGGACAAATAAAAATGGTCATGAAGGACATGGGCAAAACAGGGAGTGGAACGGGAGTCGTTTTGGTAGAATAACTCCTGCTTGGTGGAAGGAAATGGAATGAAGAAATGAAGATGAATGGAAAAAGCTCCCAAAACTCATGAAAAGGTAATAGTTATAGACAGTGCAGAGTTAACCCCTGGGACTCCTTGCCACAAGACAGCGCTGAGGCTACAGTCAAAGAGAGGGAAAAAACCACTTAAACAGGATAATGAAAACATCCTAGGCTATCTCAACAAGAGCATGCAAAAGCTGCCGTTGTCATTTTTTAAAGGAGTACACGCTCCTTTAACCAAGTAAGAAGTTCCCCTGTGGCCAATTAATTCCCAAACTGCATGCCTTTCTGCACCATCCTCCCACCCAGGCAGGACACTGGGTTCTGCAGACACCTTTCTTTGCATTCCAGGTGTGAGTTTTCCCATGTGCCCTGCCCCGGCTGCTGCTCATCCACTGCCCTCCCCATCCCAATGGCTTCCAAGGGGTTAAAATAAAACTTGTACCCAAGAAGAAGAAGAAAAAAAAAAGAGCCAGAGTGGGAAAGTTAATTGAAAATGCTGTTTAATTTTTCAGCTCCACTGGATTACACTGTGGCACAGATGGTTCATCAAGACAGTCTCTGTCTGTATCACTGTCCGTCCCAGCCTCTCCCCCCATCATGCAGAAGGGAGGGGGAGGAAAAAAACACAGCAGGCAGTGGCTCAAAAAAAAAAAAAAAAAAAAAAAAAAAAAAAAGGCAACTTAACACAAAAGAGCATTCTGTGCAGCTCTTTTCAAGGCGCTGGGACAATGCTCCCAACTTGATCCTTTCATAAAGAAAACGTTTCGGGGTCAGAAAACAGGACACATTAAGCCCAGAGAAGCACATTGGCCATTTTACCGCTGACTTCGCGGCTAGAGAGAGGTCTGCGCTGGAGCTGGGCTGGTTTAGTTGTTTCTAAAAGCGGCCGCCTGTAGGAACAATCGCATTTGGGGTTTGGGGTGGCCTCGGCTCCTTGCGCTCGCCCGTCCCTCGGCGCTCGGAGAAGCCCAGCCGAGATGAAAGGCACCTCTTTAACTGGATTACTCTAACAAGCAGCCCAGCTAAAGAGACTAAGACACAGCTAATTAAAGCTGTTCAGATACACGGAGCAAATCCTTCCTCCTGCTCGTCCTCCTCTCGCTCAGCCCAATTCATTCATATTTCCCCTTATGCCTTATTAATTACCCGGCCGTTGCTGCGGGGGCCGGCGGGGGGTGGGAGGCAGGTGGGAGTGTGAGAAAGGGGACCGAGTCCATCCACGGGTCAGATTTTCAGCATTGATTTCTTTTTTGCCAGGGCTACAACCCATTGATTCTGAAGCTTAAACTGATGATTAGCACTTTCTGATTAAAATAACTCCTCGCTCTTTGCAAAGGAAAAAAACCCCTTCTTTTGTGTAATAATTTGTTCTACTAATCAAGCTATTTTCCAGAGGCCCAGGGAAGGCAAAACTCTCTCATTTCTAATTCCCAGTAAGCATTGTGCTTCTAACTAAGGCAGGAAGTGGGGGCAAAGCAAAAAGTTCAATTTTCTGCACGCACCAACTTCGCAGGCGGGTAGCTGTAGCACTCAGCGTAATGGCCAAATCTCAACTCTGACCAAAATTCAGACCAAAGCTTTTCCAAAGATGACACATGTCTGGGGGACATTTCTGGTTGCATTTTATGCACCAGGTAAGTAAGGTGTAGAAAAGCCAAAACAGAAAGATCTGAGCTCACATAAAAGAGATTTTGCTCATCTCAGAATCCTGCTGGCTGAATGTCCGGCAGAAGACTGCGAGTTCCTTTCCAATCACCCCATTTCTGCTCTGTTTCCTCCTTATGAAATAAATATTGCCTCAGCCCCTAAACTGCCAGCACCAGCGGGAAAGGGCTGTCCATCTGCTCTGCACCAGCCCCCATCACCTCATCCCAGGACACTGCTGTTCCCCCAACCAGAGGAGGTTCCACCACCAGCAAGGAGACTCAGGGCTTCTGGAGAAGCCCACAGAGCTGTGTCAGCAAGCAGCAACAGTTCTGCAAGCAGAGATGAGAAACTGCAGCCTCTGGAGAGGGGACAGGCAGAATGCTCTGCTGCAGAGCTGTCCCTGCAGGATATTTGTGAGGTGGAGACTCGCAGGTGGGGGCAATGGGGCCGTTTCGCAGGCTGGACAGCTGAGGTCCACGAGAACACAGGAGCAGTGCTTCCACACCAGGCGCATGCCACAGAGAACCCTCCCCACCACAAATAAATCTCGCCAGAGGGTGAGCCAGACTGCTCCATACAGGGGAGGAGCGCACAGGTCGGAAAAGTCTGGTGGGTGCTGCCCTGGGATGCTGGATGCTCCCAGCACAGGACCCTCCCATTGCCTGGCATGGCTGAGAGGAGGGAAAGGGAAGCTCCACCTCGGCAGGGTGACACATCCATGTGTAATTACCCCTAACAAGGTAATTATTATCGTGTGGCAGGTGACACAAACACTTGCCAAGCCCCAACACCTTGTATAAAAGCGCACCTGCCTCTGTGACCTGTTCCCTGCAGCCTCCTTCCTAGCATCCAGGAGCATCCTTGGCTGCTATAACAAGGTATTTTCCAAAGTTACATATATATATATATTTCACTTTGCTCTTGTGGAGGATGTGGCAGCTTTCCCTTGGGATCTCACCTGCGTGGAGCAGGGAGGCTGAGGGCCAGAGAGGCCGAGAGGGAGAGGAGGGGGAGGGGAGCAGGGATGACGGGAGGGAGGTCGAGAGAGGAACGAAGAAAGAGGAGAGAAAAGAAAAACCCAGCAGTGCACCATGTTGCATTGTTCACGCTCAGACCTTCAATTTGCTCTCTGCATTCTCCTGCAGCGGGGAGAATGTTACGCTGGCTTAAGAGACAAATCGGACACAAAATAAAGACCAAGCACTCAGCAGTAAAGCAATTATCGCAACATTTTATGCCGGGCCTGTTCCTTTTGAAGGCAGACTGGTGCTGCCCGCATGTACCTTAACCCGTTCCTAATAACCATAAAGTCACCATTATTTACGGTACAAGACATTAAATAAATAATGAAAAAGCTGCCGGCGACGGAGCGAGGCAAGAGGGGGTTGCAGGGGAATCTCCCGAGACCAGAGCTGGCACTGGCTTAACCTGTGCTGCAGCAGGCACAGGAAAACAACTTTGCTGGGCCTGGGGAAGGGAGGACGTGGTTTTATTTTTGGGTGGCACCTCAGGCCCTGGGATCTGTTGGAGAGTGGAAAAATTAGATGTGGGCTTTTTTTACAAATAAGAGAAAGCAGCACGGAGTTGTACGGGATCATGGGCACGTCCCACACCAAAAAGGGCCCTACAGGAAGGTGGAAGGGCCAGATCCTGATCATACTCTGGTGGGATGCTGCTGGAATCAGGAGCATAACAGGGGCCGCAAATGACACCCCACGAGGAGACATCTTCTGCTGCCTCTCTTAAATTGAGATGTAAAGAGATAAGAATCAAACAGGAGATCTCATGGCCGTGGCTCAAAGGGAACACATCCTCTTCCACCTCCACCTCTGTGCCCATGCTGCCCCAGCACCAGCCACCACCTCTCCCCAAAGCTCTGACGACTGATTTCCAAAACACTTTTCTGCCTCAGTACCTGCACGGTGGACACAGGCACCTCCGCACCAGGCACCGGCTGAGGGGCTGGGCTTTTGTCAGAGGCTGAAATCGGGAAAAACTTGATCATGTCCTTCTGCACCAGGCAGCGCAGTGACACTGAGAAACCACTTCATTTCTCTGAAGGCAATCAGTATGAACTTTCATACTGAAAACCAAGAAAACCCCATGCCACGCAGCAAAGGCATATGACTGCTCTAAAAAACATGATTTATATTGTGCACTATTACAAAGTAAGTACTCTTCTGGGGCAAAAAGAGGCATTCCTAGCAGTGCTAAAAGACAACGTGGGAAGGCAGAAGACCTGTCTCCACACAGGCTGTACCCTCCCACAGCTGCAGGGTGATCAGTTGTCTGCAGTGCTGGGGAGCAATCCTGGATTCTTCCCTGCTGGGATCTCACCTAGCTGCCCATATTTGTGAAGAGACTCAACTCTAAACGAAAAAAAAACAAATGGGGATGAAGTGTGATTCATTTCAAACCATCCTTTGTGTTGTGGGAATTCCTCCCAAATTATGCAGAACTGAGGCTCAGGAAGAGGCCCTGGGGCGGGACTGAGGCTGTGGATCTTCTGACATATGAGGAACTGAGATGGGATCTTTACATTTTTATAGTACCAGACATCTCCGTTTATAAGAGCTCAGACATGTCGTCTGTTCTGACACTGTGGATAAAATGGAGAAATTTCTGACCTCTGTTCTTTTTTCCCTCCCTTTCTGAGACCTGAGCTCTTCAAATGCCAGCAAGGAGGGCTTGGGGCTGTGACGGGGTAGGAGGTGAACCTGCCCCTGGCTCCCTCTCATCCATTGCTCTGCTGCTTCTGAGGGATGCACAAGGGGAAGAGATAATTTCACTGCAATGGGCACACTGGTGTGGCATCACACATGGGCTGCATGCGCACTTCTGGAACATGGCACGTTTCTGATCCAAACCCAAGGGCTGCCCGTTCTGTTTTGTTAAAACCAGGAACGCCCCACTCTATGACCTGAGAATTGGGATGCATGATCTAGAATTAAGGATTTGCATCAAATATGGGG
>VXAV01000608.1:130432-165128 GCA_013399715.1 Alectura lathami | reverse complement strand
GAAGGCGAAAACAATTTTCTCCCTTCCAGGAGTTCTTCCACACTTTTAACTCTAAGTCCATCCTGGTCTGAACCACAGGAACTGCAAGAAGAGGTGAGGTCAGTGTTTGATTTTTAATATGGGAGGCGTGCATCTGAACATCCTGCCTTAGGAGAGCCGAAGTCTGCTCTTGGAAACGAGCAACTGCGTTTTTCTTAAACAAGCCTACCCAAAACAAAGGAGAATGAGCTCTTCTGCCGCTGAATGGGGGAGCTGAGGGCAACAGCACACAAAAGGAAAGGGCCATCTGCACCGTCCCACGCGGCCGCGGGCACTGGCACAGGTTGGCCCTGGTGCTGGGATGTGGCTTTGCCGTGGGCAGGAGGGCAACGTGATAGTGGGGTGCAGCACGTGGAGCAACTCTTGCCCAGACCTCCTCCTGGCTGAGACTGACCATAATGAGGGTAACGCTGGCATTTCCCATCACCGCGGGGTGATAGGGGTCACTCCATGAGATCTCCAGCCTTCGGGGTGCCATGAGATCTCCCCTCCACGGCCTTCTGCAGTGGCCGGCCACCCGAGCCTGCCCAAAGGTTGCTCCAAGGTCTGCTCCCACCCTGGGAACACCAGACCCCGGACCTGCAGCTTAGGGACACCAGGCAGCCCAGGTTACACAGTAGGGCAGAGGCAGCTGCTCCCTGTGGGATGTGCTCTGTTTCACCTCTCGGAAAAGGGGAGAAGGGGTGGGAAGGGAGGGAGGGAGGGAGGAGGCGGATTTCTAGGCATGGGTGGGTCCATTCTTCACCAGCTTACGCAAGTCAAAGCTGCCACCAAGGGGGGGACGGGTGGCTGGGGGTGGCCGGGACGCGCAGGGACACACCATTCAGCTTCACCCGGCACTTCAGATGGACGTGCCCCTCACAGGGCTGCTGAGAAAACAGCCATGGCTCCGTCCCATCGTCCCACCACATCCCTGCGCCTGCCAGCGCCGGGATGACACTTCTTTTTTTTGGATGACTAGCCCCAAAGCCAAACTGATGTCATTAAAACAACCGCCCCCTCCCCAGCGCCCATCCACCAGGCTCAGCTGAAATGTAAACCTCCCCTCCTCTCCCCGCAACAAAAGCCAAAGGCTTTCAAAGCCAACCCTGATTGAAATTCAAAAACTTTTCAGCCCATCTCCCTCCTCCCCACCTTGAAAAGAGAGTGTATAAAACAGGGAGACAAAGGCCTCCCCCCGCCCACCCCCCGCATTGTCTGCCGGGGGCTGCGACAAGGGGCACCAGCCCCACGGGGGCCCTGCTCCCCCTGGGCCGGGGGGGGCCGTGCACCAAAACACACCCGCGCCACCAAAACGAAAACGTCCCGGCCTTTGTGCCGCGCACAAAGAAGGGCCGGGTGAGGACGGAGCTGGGGCGCGTGATTTACTCACCTGCCTCTCCAAGAACCCCCCGCCCCGAATGGCTGTGGGATGAGAGGGGGGCTTTGGTTTTACGCCCTCCGCTTTTGTTGCTGTGCCCCCTTGCTCAGAGCTGGCAGCTTGTGGGGGATCCCTAACCCCTCCCACTCAGAGCACTCGTGGGGCTGCCCTGCAAGTGCTGGCAGCGCAGTGTGGAGCTCCCAGCTGCCTTCCCTTGAGGGGGCTGTGTCGGGGCCTCCAGCTGTGCTGAGCTCCCCTCTGTGCACCCAGCCCCTCTTCAGCTCAATAGTTGCCAATTCCATCCTGAATGCCCTCGGTGGTTCTGTATTCCCCTAGCAGGGAGGAGATGTCCTGTCTGTAAGCCTGCTCATGCCTGGTTCTGTAGGAGATGCCTCCACCAGCTCACGCCTCCCGTTCAGCCAAGACAGCATTTCTCAAAGGCTTCAAACAGGCAACGATGTTCCTATTGGGCTTCAAAGCCTTATGGTGTTGATCCACATGGGCTGTCTCAGCAGAGGTGTCCCCATGTGGCCAGCAGGACAATCATATAGGCTGTAACATCCAAACTGCTCCATGGGGATGCTCAGTGTGTCTGGTGGGGTGGGATACCCACACCAGCTAGAAGAGCCATGGCTTTCAGACATGGCCAGAGATGCTGTGGGTGCCCCATCCCCCGAGGTGCTCAAGGCCAGGTTGGATGGGCCCTGGGCAGCGTGATCTGGTGAGTGGCAGCCAGCCCACGGCATGGGGTGGGGCTGGGTGGGCTTTGAGGTCCCTTCCAACCCGACCATTCTATGATTCTATGATCAGCCACCAGCTCTTATGAGCTGAGCTCCCACAGCATCACTTTCACCAGTGCCACTCAGCTGGCACAGTGGGAGGGCTTGGTTCTTCCACCACCACATCTCTCTCAAGCTCCCTCAGAGCAGCAGAGGACCTGGTGACAAAGCAACCTGTAACCATGTGCAGAGGCAGCCCGATGATATGCTTGAACTGCACTGTTTCCACCTTGAAAGGAAGAAAATCAGTAAGATCACAGGATGCAACCTTCTCAGGATTTCTTGTCCCTTCCTGTTATGGAATAAAGAAATGAGACCAAGGTCCGTTTGTCACTGTGAGGACAAAGGTTTACTTCCAGTCCCACAGCAGGCTCTGACAAGGGGTCTGCACGGAAGGGGAGATGGTAAAGCCCTCCTCCAAAGGAGCCCTGATCCTGGCAGCAAGTCGTACAGGTGCCAGCACCATGACCCTAAGCGACACTAAGCGCTTCTGAACTCAAAAGTGGCAACTTCCCTGGAGATGTGACTGCAAAACACAAGCTGCATCCCTCAGCATTGACACGCCCTGGCCCAGAAGCTGCTGCTGTCTGATAACCCATCTTTAAAAACCTTGGGAACAGCTGAAGTGGTGCATAATGAGGGATGCAGGACTACAGACACCAAGTTCTCCTCTAGGACTCACAGCACCAGCCCGGTCAGTCGGTGCTTTTCTCCCCATCAGCAGAAGGGAAGCGGTGGTTCCTCTCCCTCCTTTCAGCTGCTCTGAGATCTTCTGAGTGAAAAGCAGCAGGTGCTCAGAGTGCTGTGCCTGTGGCTGTGTGACTGTGACTCAGTGGCTGTGACTGCAGAGCCAGTGCCAGACCCAAACCAGCCACTGCCCTGACAGCTCCTCAGACACCCAGGGCAGGCTACTGTGTGATGCAAAGCCTCTGAGTGAGCCCAGCTTGATTAAGTTTTAATTTTAGTAAATTCTGTGGGGGAGTGGATGAATCTGCAAACCGTCACTCCTGCTTGTTTGGGATTTTATCTGGAAATTGGACACTGTGTTACATCACCGTAACCAAGATCTACTCAGGAAGGAAGAAGTGATACAGAGGATCAATGCTGATGTGGGAAGGGGAGGTGAGAGGACAAGGCAGGCAGTCTGGGAGTGTGTGGTTAACTCCACTTCAGGTGAACTAACTTTTTTTTTAAATTTAATTTTAATTATTAAAAATTTGGGTTAACAAAATCTTGAAAAGCTGTCCAAGGGTTGCACTCGACTTCTCCCTTCAGCCTCCAGAATGCACTGGTCTCGTCCCAAAACTCGCAGCACCATTGCCGTCCATGCCAACACTGCAGACCCTCGTGCGAGGGCACATCTGCCTGGGCACCCGATGTCCCTGCAGCCTGGTGATGTGCACTCCTTGCAGGTGCCCAGCACTGACCACCCACAGCTAAAACAGAAACAGCCGCCATCCAACACCTGCAAGCAATGCTAGCAGCAGGAACTCCATGATCCCTTTGCTTCTGTCATTACTGATCCTGCCCCTAGCCCAGCAACTGAAAAACTGCCCCCAGAAAGGGCAGGACCCGGCAGCATCTGTGCCTCCTTGGGCTGCTGCAGCAACGGGGCACAGCCCCAGGCACACACCGGGGCCTCGTCTCTGCCATGGGCACCAGTGCTCATTTGCCGTCTGGTACTTCAGAAAGTTATTTCTGAGGCACTGAATCTAATTTTCAAACTGAACACAGCTCAACATCTTGTTAGTCAAATGTTACGGTGTTTATAACTTAAATATCTGTCCAGAGAGAATTATGATGCTTTTATAAATCTGCTTTAATAGCTTAAGTTAAAAATAAACTAGCCAATCTATCAATCAGCCTTATTTATTCATCTCAGCCATTGTGGGAAGAAAAAAGCAACATATGCAGGAGAGAAGCAAATGGCCTGGGAAGAGGCAGCTGAACGTATTGATCAGAGTTCAAAAAGAAAAAAATTGCCAGAAAAAACAAGACACACGTCATTTGGGTTAATGCAGCCCATACAAACAGCTCCAAAAGGCCACAGCTGCTGGCCTGCAGTTTTGCTGAAGTGACTTTCGCCCAAACGACAGCCCTGCAGAGCACCAGGAGCTGTTGCTGCTGCTGCCTCAGAGCCACACTAGAAAAATTTAAAAGTAAAACTAATAAATAAATAAGCAGCAACACCTACAACCCGCAAAGTCTGACAGCTTAAAGTGGGCGCAAAGAAAAAAACCCTGGTGACGGAGGAAAGCAGCCTTTGAACTCCTGGCCCCAGCACTCAGAGGCGAGGGATGCACGCATCTGCCCCGAGAGCACCTCGCCCGGTGGGGCTCTCACAAGCCACCCCAGCCCTTCTCCCCCTCTTTTTGCCATTATTGTTGGAACTTTTGCTCTTTCCCTGCATTTGAAGAGGGGGAAAGGAGGCAGTGAATTACCTTACACTTCCGAGGTTGTTTAAAAAGAAAGATATTTTTCTCTCTCCTGAAAGGAACATTCTGGTACTATTTTGAATTTTTTTGAATTATTATTATTATTATTTTTTTGAATAACCTTCCTGGCAGGCCCGGCCCCGCTGCAGAGCCGTTTGCTGCTCCTCCAGCCTGTTGCATCTGGGCAAGGTGAAGAGGCACAGCTCGTGCTGGGCCGATGGGAACAAATCTCCCCTTTTGTTCTCTGCAAAAGCCTCTGCTAATTGCCGTTGGCCGTACTCTGCCTTATCTGCTACTGCTCCCAGAAGGGGAGGGCAGAGGCACGTTCAAAGAAAGAAAGAAAGAGGGGAAAAAAAAGAGAAAGAAAGAAAGAAAGCGAAAACATTCCTTTTCCTTTTCCTTTTTTTTTTTTTTTTTTCCCCAGCAGCTTGCGCAAGGCAGGAATACCGAGGGAAAGAAAGAAAGAACAGGGAGAGTGAAAGAGAACAAAAAATAAATAAATGACCTGAGGCTGCTTCGAAGACCCTCTTTCTCTCCTATCAGCTTTTACAGGGGGCAATACATTTTATTCATTGCCAGGTCTGACTTATCGCAGCCTTGTTTTTAATGAGGTATAATAAGGGGAACATTTTGTAACAACACGGTTCCTCTATTTTATCCGACAAACAGCTGTGTCATGGCCGTCGCTGGGAGAATGAATCATATCTCCCTGCCTGCATATGCTAACTCCCATGTAATTACCCTTGCATCTTAAATAAAGCAGGCCCTAAACCTGTCGCTCAGATTACAAGCAAACGGTGCAGACCTCGTAACTGGGGCCTCTATCATTACAATTAATTTATCACAGGAGCGGCTGAGATTAGAGACTAGAATTAAAACGCAGAGCATGGAGGGTGCCACAGGACTGACAGCGAGCGAGGGAGAGGAGCTTTATTGCAAAGGCAAGCCAGGCTAATTCCTTAACTGGAGCGATACCGTGGGGTGGTTTTTCCCTTTAAGTTATTCGCTCAGTTATTTCACTGAGGCTACGGCAGGACATTTTTCTCCCTGAAATGTCAGGAAGCAGAAAGCAAAGGGAACTTTGCCCTGTGTTAGGCCCATTCAATAAACACAGATGTACAAAGGGCCCAGTGCGGGCACATGTGTGTCCAGATCCGCGTGTGCCTACGTTTTTATGGGAGACATGCGTGCTGTGCTTGTGCAGCACATGTGCACGCTGGATACGTAAACAGCAGGTGAGCATCTCTTCTTTACTGCTGCCAGGGACTGTGTGAAACTAGGAGACACCAAGCTTTGTCTTTCCAAAATTGCTCTGCGTTGGTACAGTGCCTTGTCCAGCAGATCAGCCCAAGGTCTCTAAGCCGCCCTGCAGCACTGCAGAGCGGCAGAAAAGCCCTTCTGCTCCCTGCCCACCTGAGCCCTCTTCCTTCTGCCAGACTTTCCACTAGGACGCTTTTGAAGACAGTAACCTGAATCCATTGCACCGTTCTCTCTGCTTGCAGGATCCCCCAGCACCAGCCAGGCTGCACCTCTGCCCACCTGCTCCCTGCGTGCATGCTCACTGGCTTGTGCATTCCTGCCAGGTCCTAGCACTGGTGCTGTTTATTCCCTTGGAGAAACAAGGAGGAAACAGAGAGGCAACTAAAGGTGCTGAAGACAACCCAAACACGGACACAGCCTATGAGTGCCCTGGCTGCTCTGTGTTTGGGGACTATGTGTTTTACCAAGACAGTTACATGAGCGCTGCTGGGTATGACTGCCCTTCTGTGAGCTGGCACAGCTCATCCTCCCCTTCCCAGGAAGGAGCCATGGTCTCACTGGGGGTGCTGCGGTGCCCAGCGCACCCACCAACACATGCTGGTGATCTGCAGAGCCATGTGGTGTCTTCAGTGGGAGCAGGAGAGGAGCTCCGGCCCTGCTCTTCCCATGGCATTGGGGCTCTGGCTGGGACACTCAGCAGTGCTCGCTCTACCTGTGGGCAGTATCTTCAAGCAGTTCATCCCAAGACATCCACTCTCTGGATAGATATTGAGAGGAAAAAGCTCTGCAGACAGCAAAGGCTGTCTGGAATCAGAGGCAGTCAGATTACTCTCAGTCAACTGCATCCAAGATAGATCTAGCTGTAGGATCAGGGTCTAATTCAGTAAAATAATAAAGTAACACACTTTGATTAAAATATAATATATACTAAAAAAAAATCTGTCGATATTTCTTTTTAGAAACTGCTGTGATTGTTGCAGTGGAAGGAATGATGAGAACTATTTTGCTTTCTGCTGTCAGGCTGTTGGGCACTTCTATCAGCCTGAACACGGGAAGCAGCCCTGCTGCCCTCACGTCTGCTTCCAGCCCCTCTACAGCGCCCTATCATTCAGACTGCTGAACAGAGCAAGGCCTGAGCTCCAAGACGAGTGGATGAAAGGGAAGGAGAAAGGCTGATTTTTAAAGCATGCGTGCAGATATTTATTTCAAATTGCTGTTTGTTTGTTTGTTTCCTTTCAGGTTTTGTAAACACTACTTTTACAAAAAAAAAAGGAGTCTGAGACCAAATGGCGTAGACGCGTTACAGAAGAAGCTGAAAGGCTCAAATCAAAGCGGGCAACTCCATCAGCAGCACACTTTGGATAACAGGGAGGCTGCAGTTTTATGGGCACCAGAACTGTCCCTGGCGGGCAGCAGGGCTGACCTGCGGTCCCTCCAGCCCAGTGTGGTGTCTCCAGCAAAGGCCAGACCAGATGCTTCTGTGGAAGATCAAACGAAGAAAGACAAAGGGAAGACACCACTGTAAACAGTTACAGGGCGGCCTCAGTTCAGGGGAAGTTTCCTCGCAGAAGGCTGGCTGCTGGCATATGCTGTGTTCTCCTGGCAGAAGGCACTTTAGCAGCACGTTACAGGATTAAGCCCTAAAACTCCACTCTCCAGTATCACTGGAAAAGATGGATTTTATTTTATTTTTTAAAATTCAAAAGTGCAGCTTTTTGCCTCTCCTTACTACCTGCTGGTGTGTGTTTTTACAATGTCCTTGCTCACACAATGTGGGAATGAAGAGGCTTTTGGGCTGAAACCCTACGCTTCCTATGGCGCGAGCCAACACCCCTGCAGAGCAGGCATCTATGTGACACCTCGAAGTGCTGCCCATCCTGCCAGCATTCCCCACGGCGTGAGCAAGGGGCAAGACGGAGCTCTGCAGCAGGGGGGTGGCCTCCAGCCTCCTTGGGAGCCTGGCTGCTGCCGGCGAGCCAACATGCCTCTTTTCATTTTCTGCTCACAATTGGCAGCTTCCTCCACCCACCCAAACAGACCCCGCAATGTTTTTAAAATGCAGTCAGCAGCTGGAAACTAAGGCAACTTCTGTCTCCTATTGAAAGTCTCCCAGCCTTCCCCGGACCACCCTGGGTCATGTAAATTCAGCAGATTATCCATCCCTAACTCTCCTCATCTATCACCCGCCTCTGCTATCGATCCGCTCCTCCGCGCCAGCGGGGCCAGGGCTGCCCATTGCTGAGCCCTGCAAATCCGGCCCGACGCGTGCGGGTGCCCGGCGGAGCGAGCAGGGCAGGTTCAGTGGTGCTGTGCCCCCGATCCCACTCATTTACGGGCTCGCGGAGGGCAGGGTTCGGTATCAGCACAAGGCTGGGCCGCAATGAGCTCATTGCCAATATCGCACAAAGCCCCACAACACATCGCTTGGGGCTGGAACATCCCCCCGCTGCAAACCTGACACAGAGCAGAGCCAAATTCCCCTCTTGGTTTCACCCATGCAGCTGCAAAACTCAGGAGAACACAGCCCTCCATCTCGGGTTAAAGCCCAAAATACCACACGCACGCCATCTGCACTGCGGGTCTTCATTTGCACTAAGAAAGAGTTCCTGTGTGTTAATTTATAAATAAAACTGAAAGACGAACCAAGAGTAAGCGCGGCAGCGTGTTCCTCCTGCAAGTGCCGTGAAACACCGGCCTGGATTGCTCTGCATGCCCAGTTCCCCAGTGGGGTGCTAGCGCTGAGGGCTGGAGACAACGATCGGGATGGGAATACTGGAAACAATTTCACTGCTGATCTTTCAGCGATTGTATATAGCTACGATGCTTAGTCATAATCTCACACTGCTCACCACACATCCCGAAGAGATGACAAAAACCTTCCACATCTGCCTAGCTGCCAAAACCTCCCACTTCCCCCCGCTTCCACAATACAGCCGAGTATTGTTAATATGAAAATCTTTGCCCTATTGATCACTCAAAATATGAGGGCGACAAAAATGCATTGAATTTAACATAAAAATAAACAACTCATGGCTGCCGTATTGACTGTATTATTCATATTATGTTTTAATTCATTCCCCTTCCGTGCAGCAGCTGCAGATGCTCTCCGGCTGTGGCAGCCCAAACCCTTCAGTGTCCCCACTAGGACCCCAAGCAAGGCCGTTGTGTTGATGGAGAACTTCACCCTGGACGCTGCTGGAACCTGAAGCAACAAGTGGTGGTGGTTCCTTTTGGACACTGCAAATGGTGTGGAACACAGCGAAGCCCAGCTTGGTTTTGTGGTCTGAAAGGATGAAGCCAATCCATCCTCTGGGAGCCAGAGCTCAGGAACACTAACCTGTCCCTAACCCTGCCCTGGTGCCTTGACAAGGCATTTGTAACGTGCTCATGGTACCTGTGTCTCAGCTTAGACTTCCCCAGACTCTGTACCACGTCTGCACAGCATATTCCAAGCAACATTTCTCTCTGCCAGCCAGAAAAAAAAGCCAACAGAGCAGCATTCTGCACCAGGCACCGCGCCACGCAGAGGTGAGACCCATGCAACTCCACAGAGACAATGTGGACATCATGCTAACTCTGCACCACAGGGTTCCCTAACCTCACCCATCACTGGGAGAGCAGCAAAAGCTCTGCAGCATCTCCAGTCCTTCCCCAGTCACTGGAGCTGCAGAGCCCTGGGGAAGGAAGGGCTTCAAATGGCAGCATGGGGTTGGGACCCCACCCCATGTCCCACCAAGCACCACTAAAACCAAAACAAACCAGGCAGCCCCATAAGTCGTAAGAATTAAAGGCACGATTCCCCCTTTCTAACGATGCTTTTACAGAAACCATTCCACTGTAAAACTTTATGATTTGAATCTTTATAGCCGCCAGCAGAGCACATGTTCACTGCCTTAAATTATAACTCAATCTCAGCAGAATTTGTGCTTTCCAGCGTTCTGCAGATGGGGTGAGAGGCAAGCGGCAGACCCCATGCCGTGACCTCTGGAGCCACCACGTGCCTCATCTGGCTCCATCTGGAGATGCTCTGCAGCACGGGTACCTACACAGCAGTGGGACAGCGGTGCCTGCAGGGTCCTGCTGATCACCATGGTTGCTGAAGCACTGAAATGCCAACAGAGCAATATGGATATCAACAAACATGGCAAAGGGGCTGTGGAGATGTGGCAGCAGCAGCCCAGCCAGACTTCGTAGGGTCAATGCACCCTCCTTGGAAGATCCACTGCTAGTGGAAGGCACCTGGGTCGGTGACGAACCTGCCACTTGCTCAAGGAGCAGGAAAGGACCTAACCTGCACCTGCTGTTATCAGGGATTCAGTGTGTGGAGCAGTCCTTCAACTTACAACACCTTGCAGTGGGTTGATGTGCATGTTCTGTCCACCAACACGTGTTGCCAGCTCTGCTCTTGGCAAGAGCAGAAGCAGTGCTTGCAAGGCTATACATAGCCTACACCGCAGGGAGCATCCTCCTGTGGACTCTGACATGCTCTGATTATTGCTGTTTTGCTTTTTTTAAACCACACTGCCCGTATCCAGAAGCAGAAGTTGTACCAGCAGAAACACTTGCAGTGTGCAAATGTGAGTTTCAAGCATGTCATGTAGCAGTGGAAGAAGCCCTGTGTGCATGCTCGCACACAGCAGGACAGCAGCGAAGGAAAAGGTCTGGTGAGGCAATCGGGAGCATTTTTCTCAATTCCTTCTCATCTCCAGCAACACGACAGAAAAGACCAGTCAATCAATACAACAGTAAAATTTCTAACCCAGGTAACCTTTAAACACTAAACAATGTCATACTAAAATAAAACAAACTACATGAAATCCCAGTTAGGCATCAAAACAGCCCCAGGCCAACCAGACTGCGAAGCCAGAGCCGAGCGGCTTCAGCGCCGCGCTGTGCCGAGCCCTGGTGCCCTGCCTGCTGCGATCTGGGTCCCCACGAGCGGGTGGTGCTCCTCAGCCACACTCCGCGGCTTTGGTTTTGTGCCTCCCTGGCGGGTGAGCCCATGGGTCACCACACTCTTGCAGACCCCAGACCTGAAGGACACAAGGTGTGCCTCTAGCTGTGCTCCCTGCACCCACTCCATGCACTGTCTGTTCACACCCTTCCCCTTTGCATCTTCTCTCATTTTCTTCTAGGTGGGGATCTGCTTTCTCCCTTCTTCCAGTTGACCATGTGCTGGTAAACTCACATGCAACCACTTTTGCTGCCAGCTGCCGATCCCACACTCCAATCTGCTGTGCCTCTTGTCTATCAAAGCACCTCCAACAGGTTATCTCCCTGTGGAGCTCCCACAGAAACTCGAGTGCATTTCTAGGACCCAGTGATCCCCATTGAGGCAGCCCTGACCACCCCCATTTAGGAGGGCTGCAGCTGAACATGCATCCCCAAGAAGAAGAAAGAAAGGTAGCAGCCCTCCATTTAAGGCAAGACTATGAGGAATTTGTGAATAAACCCCAAGAGCCTTTTAATTTATTTTTTTTTTTCCTTCACACTAATCTAATTTTTTTCCCTGGGGGATGGGGACACGGAGCTCCTGCAGGCAGGAGAGGAGAATGCCCTCTGGGAGCCATGGTCTGGGCTCCCTCACATCACTGCTGGACACCTTGCACCTGGCAGACCTCACCTCTCGCAGAGCCCCGTCCAGCCAAGATCTCCGTTTTGATGCCTGCTGCTCTGGGTCTTTCAGGCTGTGGTCCAGTAACTTTCCTTCTTTAAAGGAAGGTGAAGGTGATTTTGTTTCCTGACTTTTGAAGAGCTTTTCCTCTTCTTCCTTTGATCTGTGCAGTGAATTTGATCTCTCAGAAGAGTAGGAGGAGTGTGTCTCCTCAGAGCCTGGATCTGGACAGTCAGGATTTGATTCACAGATTTTTTAATTTTTATTTGGCTCTCGTGTTGGGCACGCAGAATACAGGGCTCCAAGCAAGACTCCCTCCTTATGTCCGAATGCCCATGAGCTCTCAAGCCAGGGTCAGGCAATTCCCGCTGCTGGGTCGCAGCGGATTAGGAGTGGTGCTTGCAGCGCAGCCTATGGCTGGAACCCATCACTGGGAGCCAGCTGCTGGCTGCACCCAATCTCAGAGCAGAACACGTGTCTATGGGTGTTGCAGAAGTTTTCAGCCATCCTGGGTTCTCATCCAGCAATCCCACAGCAGATTCCTTCTGTAGCTCTGCTATATAAAAGTTAAGCAGTTGGCTCCAAGCTTCCCACTGACTGGTGTTGGAGCTGGGATAAGAACAGGAGCCCTCACTCCCAGCCCAAGACAGACAGAATTCTGTATATTCAATAAATAACCAGGGTATTTACTCAAATGAATGACTCTGAGCCTGTTCCAAGGAGTTAATTTAGTGCTAACTGACTGGATGGAAATGAAAAGGTCTCATTTTACATTAAGAATGATCACCTGACAGTTTTACTGAATATATTATGACAGGATTTATATGGCTATATAATTTTAGGGTATATTTGGAAGATTATTGTCTTGATTTAAATAAACACCATCTGAAGAAAATCAACACTGAGTCAGGAACTTTTCGCGCAAGGATGAAGGCAAGAAGTGAACCCAAGTTGTTGTATCTTGTGCCTTCTGCCAGCAGTTGCTTTGCAAAGCACTGGATCCCTGAGTGCACAGTAAGTGGCAAAAATCCCAAAGAAGTCCTCAGTTGTGCCAGTCTACGCAGCACTAACGAACATGGTGCATACTTCTTACCCCAAACTTCTTATCTGCACACAGATAGAGAAGCGGAGGAGACTGTAGGGACTGGAGGGAGAGGTCTGGGTGTCAAAGCGTCAGGAGTGACCTTAAAAAGGATCTTCTGAGAGAGTGAACAAAGAGTGAGAAACCAAAAGCAAATATCCTGGGGGCTCCGGTGCAGGGATCGCTTTCACGCATCCTGTCTTCCCGGGATGTTTCCATTTTCTGAACAGATATGGGGCACAAAGGAGGCTTTGGGGCACTTTTGTCTCCTGTGTTCAGGGGCAGCTGGCAGCCTGGAGACTTCTGGCTTCACACAAGAGCAGCCCTGATATTCGGCTAAAACCTGTCCCCTTACCCATGGGATGGCGAAAACCAGCGCGCAGGACCCAGCCAGCTGCCTTTCTCAGCCTCCCTGGGTCCTGAATCCCCTTCCATCTAATTCTGTGTCTCTAAGTGTAATTGTATACAAGAAAACCACTCTCCAGGCTTGTTCTGTTTTACAGACTGCCTGATGGGATTATCTTTCCTGTCATTTTGAAGCTTGTAGAAGCGTGCGACTTACACCACTCAAGCTAAATCACACTCAAGGCACTTTGTCTGTCTAAATTGTTTTGAGGACCGAGCCATTTATTTGCAGATAGTGTTATTTATTTAGTAAAAAAATAAATAAAAAAAAATATGAATTAAATCTAAGTAGTAGGTAATAAGGACATTGCAGTCAAGTAGCAATATCCTGTGGAGCAGATAAGTGTCAAGTAGAAATGATCTTAAATACGCTGAAAACGGCGCTGTCTGGCCTCAGACTACACAAAGAAAAGGCAACTTATTTGGTCAGGGACAATGTTCCTGGGAGGCAACGCACGCCTGCATATTGCAGCGATGACAGGCAGCCTAGATGTAGCGGAGACAGGTAGATCGATTATTCCTGTAGCAGTAACCTTGGGGCAATATTTGTCTGTCATAACCCCACAGCAGATCAACCAACATTTAGGGACTAATCGGGTGCCCAGTCCAGCCAGCGCAAATTTTTCCATTTATTTACTTCCACGGCCATGGATCAGACCTTTAGGGACTGCAAAATATCATACGAGCTCCTGTTGCCTCTGGAAGAGCTATCAACGCGCGAGGAGCAGAAGTCAAGAGCTGCTGGGTGGAATCTGGTCGTGGCTTGACCTGTGCACGCTGAGCGTGTGCTTGCTGCAGGAATGCACCAAAGAGCAGGTCAGGTCCAGGGGCACCCTTACGTCTCCAGGGCACAAGTGTCCCCTGGGGTGTCCCAGCCCCACTGCACGAGCACAGGTGGATGAGGCCAGTGTCTGCCTTCGCTCCCTGCAGCGCAGGGCCTGTGCCAGAGCTGACTCCCTGCGGGTTATTCTGCTTTTCAGTGGGCGTTCAAATAAAAAGGCTCATCGGGGAGGGGACCGTGCGCTTTAGAGAGCTGCAGCAGGCTCTGAGCGTCCACATCTCTGAGTGAAGATAGATACCTCAAGAGGTTCTCCTCACCAGTAAATAATTCATAAAAAACAAACAAGCCCGGTTCTGTTTGAATTAGAACAAAATATTTCTTTAGAAAAGTGAAGTGATTAAGCGCAGGAGGAGCTGGAGATGACAGCTGGTGTCTGCAGCTCCTGATGAGTCACCTTCACTCCTCACGGCCCCTCTCGCTGGAAGTGCGGCCGCTTTCCTTTAACCCTTCGAGATTCCCAGGAATGATTTGTCACCGGGGTTATTAGCATTTCTCCCTTGCTATCGACAGCTTGTCTTTCCTCCTTCTAACCAGTGAGTGATTTCTTCACACGCTCGCCAAATATAGCCAAATCACCATGGTAAACGTATCGACAGAATCATATTAACAGCTGCTGAGCATTTACAGGGCCGTAAGTTATACAAAAAAAAAGAAAGAAGGAAAACACACATGGAAATAAACCAACTCTGATCAGCAGTGACAAGCATTTATTTAGGGCTCACTTGATGGAAATATTTTTTATGCTTTAATTGCCAGTTATAGGCTCCTTCAGAGGGCTGGCTTTGGACAAATCACCTCTCCAAACCGCAGCACTGAGGCAGTGCTGAGCACACCCTACCTGGAGGTACCTTAGGGCTTATTTCTCCGTGCTTCCAGAGGGGAACAGCCCTTGGGACAGCACAAGGCAGGCGGACACAGGGCACAGCTCTGTACCCAGCCCATGGACCGCATGGTGACACTGTGCCAGGCCACCAGGAGAAGGAATCCTGCTGTGGCCTCCTGCTGCAGCCAGGACACACTCACCATCCCCACCTGCCTCCTCAGAGGAGTTATGGCTTTATCCAGGGGCACACAACAAACACCTATGTGTAGGGTGCTGAATGCTTCCCTTGAACCACCTAAAGTCCAGAAAACGTCCTCAGGCTGAGGCAGCAATGCCCCCATCCCAACCTTCACTCCTACCCCAGAATCCTGCTCCGTTTCCTACACACCACCACTGAGGCCCCGGTGCCCTCAGGCTGGCACTGATGTCCATTCTGCAAGCTGCAGGTACTAAACTCTCCCCATTTTCCCCACCGCTCCTGCTTTGCACTGCCTGTTAATAGCTGTAGGTATAAAAGCTGTCTCATGGGACAGAAGAGCAATTTGTTTGTCATCCTCGTATCACTAGCAGTGAGACGGTCACGCGAATCCCTTTAACACAGATCAGCCTTTTTGTAACACCTACAGCACTAACACTGCCTCCTGCCCAGTGACTGAGGATGCTCATGGGAGGTGCACCCCACAACTGCCAGCTCTGTCATAAGCATCTCACTCCCAGCTCCTGCTGGGAATTAGTGATGGTGCTCATACGAGGAAAACTGAATTTCTGCACAAGGTCAAACAGGGAGGGCTGCCTGTGCTGGACAAGTAGCAGACACACGCAGGGAACTCGTTCTCAAGAAAGCTGGATGCAGAAAATAAGGTGGAGTGAGCAGGACCATCTTCGCACCTGCTGTTCCCAATGCCATGCATCTTCATCTCCAGTCAATGACCATGACCAGTCTGCATCTGTGGCCACAGGACAAGCATCAAGCCAGCACTGGCATTATTTTTAAATGCACTGCTTTGGCATCTTGCAAGACGCAGGATTTGCAAGGACTGCTCTGCCACTCTAGCATTTGGGAAACAATGCTGGAAGATAGCACATGGAGCTGTCCCACTGCTTCCCAGAGCTAACAGTCTTCCTTAGAGCTAACCATCAGAGTAACAGGCTGTTTTCCGTAACCACACTAGGACAAGCCCTCACAGAGCTGAATTTCATGAGAGCTGTACTCCCTGTGCAGCTTCCTCCTGCTGTCAAAGAGAGAAATGGGGTAGGGTGGGGCCTGGGTGCTATTAACGTGCACATAAAACTGTTCAGCCTGCAGCACCCAGGAGCCCAGGCAAGGGATCCATGCAGCCACTGCTTCCCAGAACCTTCCTGTGCCAACCTGGACGGCCAGGGAGTTCAGCTGTGATTTCTTAGGCAGCAAAGCAAAGATAGCCAAATAGGCAGAAGGAGCAGTCATCATCCAAGACACAGAGAGAAGTCTCCAGGGAAAGTGTTCATTCCAATCTCAGCTGATTTCATCCGGGAAAAATCAGGGGCTTGAATCTCAGTAACTTCTCCTGCCTCCACTGCTCCCAACTCTCCCTGCCCTCAATGGAAAAATAAAGAACACACCAAAAACTGAAGCCACACATAAAGTTAGTGTGAAGCCTTTCTCCAAAAATCAGATGAAAAAGGTGCTTCAGTTTTTCCGTCCAACTATCTTCCCTGCTCAGCTCACGCAGACACTTTCCTCCCCAAACTCAACAAAAAGCAACAAAAGAAAAGCGCCCACGTGGCACCCGCACTGTCTGAGAGTGGGACTCATGGGGGCTGAACAACCTGGATGAGGTCGAGGCTGGGGAAGCACCTCGACACCATCCATCCTGGTCACCTCCAGCATCACCCAGCTTCCAGGAGAGGGAACGCCAGCTCACCTAACCCCTATCAACGTCCACGAGCAGCCGCCTCCAGGGACTGAGCTGCCCCGGGTGCAGGAGTGCTCCATGGGTCTCCTCCATCGCCCCATCACCTGTGCCAGCGCGGGGACGTGGTACCCAGGTGCCAGCCGAGCACACGGGAGCAGGAGCTCTCTGGAGATGAGCACGGTGAGAGCTGCTCAGGCGGCTGTGCCAACAGCCGCATTCTTCATGTAGGAGAGCTCCCTCTAGGTTAAACACGCCGGTATTTCAGAAGCCACTGCTCGTTTTGGAGTCCTCCCTCAGCCCCGACGCCTGTGTCTCCGGAGCAGTGCCCGGCAGTCAGAAAGCCTGGGAGCACCGCAGGAGATGCGGCGTTTGCCTTCTGCTGGAGCAAAGCCTCCCCGCTGCGGGCACCGGAACGAACGCACTCACAGCCAGCGGGACAGAGCAGCGGGACAGAGCAGCGGGACAGAGCAGCAGGACAGAGCAGCAGGACAGCTCACACCTTCCCGGGGCAGGAATCAGCCCCCGGGAACGCGCAGCCCTCTGCCCTGCCGTGCCCGCCCACGCGACGCACACGCCGACGCCCTGCGGCCAAAGCCCCCTCCTTGCCCTGCCCTGAAACACGCAGGGATTAGTCCACGTGCAGATCAGTGGTGGAGTTCAGCAGAGGCTTTTAAATCCACAGAACTAGAAAAATCGGATGGAAAAGACGTAATGCCAAAGAATGCACAGCTCTTCCCTGCAGTGGTGTCCCAGGAGCTTTGAGCAAACTGGTTTTAAACATGGAAGTCTTTAATACAACTTCCTGTTTTATTTTTATTTCACCTAGGCTGGTATTTACTAATAAATATGCAGCTCGCTGTATACAGAGCAGCGGGTAGCTCCCATTTACAGCGGTGTATAACTGGCTGCAATATTCAACACCTTCGCTCTTCTGTGCAGCATATAACAATAAAACACATACCATATCTGCAACTGTGTCCACGCTGCTGTGCTGGTACGTGATGCACATTAAGAAACAAATCCAGAACACAGAAAAGAATTTACCATTTACACAAAAAAGATGCGTTGGGATTTTCAATAAGATCTAGCATAATACAGTATCATTTTTATATCTCATCTGCCCCTTTGGTCTTGCTGATTTAATATGTTTTTTTCTCTCTGTAACCATAAACCTATAGCTTGTATATGGATTTTTTTTTAAGCAAGACATACTCCGCCAGCGTGTATTTATAAAACTTTACCATTGAAATTTAAGAACAGTCAGGATGACTCAGTCCAAGGTCCAGCCAGGCCAGTACCCTGTCTCCGACAGCTCCTCACGTTAATGTGGATCAGGCAGACGATGCTTAACTACAAGGCCCCTTGTTTTCTGGCCACGCTAGCAATGGTAACACTGCCTGTAGATACTGACAGAGTACAGCAGAGAGGGCAACAGCACCCACCCCACTGGGAGGGAAACTGAGGCAGGGGAAAGGGAGAGGGCCCTATAGCAAGGAGCCACCAGGAGCCCCAGACACCACCACCACCCGCCTGAGCATCACATCCCTGCCAGGCACCACAGGGCCACCAGCCTGGGGGACATCGCCCTGGCAAGAGTTAATGGTGGAAGTTGCAAGCCTGAGCGCTGCGGGTACCTGCCTTTAGTTCTCTGCTGCTCTTCTCCCAAGCAGCACCAGGATCTGCACCCTCCCTCCTCCTTACAGACGGGTGTTTAGCATGAGAAGGGTGGCTCAGGGAGCACGGGGTGGGGGATCTCCCACAGCCCCTCCAGGCAACCCGAGCAGGTGCGAGGAGGCAGCTGGCTGGAGCCCAGCGAGGGAGCGGGACCGCGGGATGCGTCTTTCACATCTGGTTAAGTACTGCTAAACCCTCCGACGAGCTGCCTAATTATTACAGCACTTCTGCTGAGAAATTAACGTGCTTGGCCGGCTGCACTGGGGCAGAAAGGGTAGGAAAGCAGCTGTCAGGATGCAGGCAGTGATGGGAGCACCAAGAAAACAGGTTTGCAGCACGAGAGCCGGGAGCAGCTCAGAGAGATGTTTGGTTTGCTTCTTACTTAGCCCTCATCTCAATGGCTTTGACAAAATCTCACTGCAGCACCTTATTTCTGTGCGTCGCTATAGGTCCTGTAGGCACAGGGTACCACTCAGCACAAGAAGCTGGGCTTATTTCCCAAGAGATGTCCAAGCACACCCAAAAAACTCCATGCAAGCAGCAGCCCACTGGGTGCCTTTTACCCACAGGCGTTTGATGAAATTAATGACACAAAAGTAAGTATAAAGGCTAAGACAAATAGAACTGGCAGCAACTTGAACCTTTGGCCTGCCCTTTGAAAGTCTCTGGCAAGTCTCAAATCTTCTTGATCTGCTCACTAAAGGGATGACTGTCCCACAATTATTTTCCAAGCGGTTGTTGGCAAGTTGGAGGAGGAAAAAGTCATTTCACTGGAGCTGTTAGTACAAAAGCTCAGCTCCAGCCAGGGCCCTGGACTCCACTTCAAATTATAATATTTTAAGTACCTGAAAATAAATATTTTGTCAGCTGCTGAGAATTAAGAAGTAGCTTCGACCTTTCAGAGAGGGGAACCCTGTGGAGAGCGGCGAGCCTCAGAGAGTTCACAGCAAAACAAGCCTAGCCCAAGGCACCCGGCCTGCCTCGTGCACCCGCTTCCCGCTGTCCCGTGGGCTCTGCTGCACCCAGCAGCTCCCTCCCAGCCCACAGGGTGCTGGTGGGAGTCACCGAGCAGCACTTTGGGGTGGGCTGGGTGCTGGGAGCAAAATGAGCATCCCTGAGACAGCACCAGTGCGCGGCGGGGACCCAGACCGCAGCTCATCGCTGCTTTGTGTGGTGCCGTCTGAGCGATCTCATCTGCTTGCACAGGGATTAAAAACACCAACTTTTGTTTTCTAGCTGGGACGTTCACTCTGGTTGCAACCAAGCACCTGGATAGCTGTGCCAGGCAGCTATCAGATGCCCAAGCAGCAATAACACTGCTCGTGCTCCAGCACCCGCACAGAGCAGGAGAGCTCCGCTTTGGGAGCAGAGCTCAAAGAGTTAAATCCCTCTCCCTTCCCCCCAATCTCGCTGCCTTTGGCCTTTAGATCAGCCCTGGTTGCCAATGAGGACTCATCGAAACACCACGAGGCTGGGCCTGTCAGGAAGGAAACCAGCGCGTCCAGAGTTTTGTTGTTCTAAAGGCTTTTTTTTTTTTAATTTTATTTTACTGCTCAGGAAGGAAGCCAGAGCCTGTGCTTCGACTCCAAGAATGTCGATTACTCATCCTTCCCTGCATTATTTCTTTTATCTCTCACTTTTATCTACCTTACTCCAAATTTTCCCATTTCTTTCTCTACTGTTCCTAGCCACTGTTTTCAGCTGTTCATTCAAGTTTCACAAAAAAAAAAAAAAAAATAATAATAATAATCTGGCAATATTTCTTTGGAAAAAAATGACAGGGAAGATGTTTGTTAAACAAGGCTCCATCCCTCCCTGTCCCTCCAGCCCTGGTGCAGCAGTGCAGGTACAGGGCTGCAGCTGGGACCGAGCGCCTCTGAGACGGGAATGCCACTGCCCTCTGCTTACAGGAACGTGGCAACCCCTGCGTCAAAGGTGTGCAATGAGAAATGGCTCTGCTTGTCCAAGGGCAATAGAGCCCAAGTCCAAGCACAAGCTGCACGCCAGGCCTTGCCCAGAAGCCCTTCCCTCTTCCTGCTCCGCGGGGCCGGGAGGAGGAGGCACGTCTGTGCCCTTCGCGTTCCACATCCCAACCCCAGTCAAGCTAGAAATGTGCAACAGAAGTAAAGTAATCCCCTCACAAAGAGCTCGCAATGCATTTCCTTAGCTGCAAAAAGAGTGGGTCCAGGATCACCCGAATGCCGGGAGCCACCTGAGTACACAGCAGAGGGACCATCAGCAAGTGCTGTCTAACTGCCTCCTCCTCCCCTCCCTGTCTGCAAAGCCCATCGCACCACCTTGGGATTTCCTCTGCCTCTTTGCCCAGGTGCAGCCAACAGCCCAGACACAACTGGCCACATGTGGGAGAGCACAGACCCAGGTGGTTTTTGTTGACACCGTGACCTCCCACAGCCCTCGCGGGGCATCTCAGCTTGTGGGGGCAAGTGTAGGGAAGATGCACGTGCTCAGGAGCAGACTTGGGTCTTCACAGTGCTCCTAAAGAGACAACCAAAGCGGAAGCATTTCCCCAGTTGAAGGCCCCTTCTTCCTTGAAACATGCCATAAACCTGGGGCCTGATCCAGGCTGCGCCCTGCACAGGTTCCCCAAGCAGCAGCGACATCTGAGGTACACCCCAGTGAGACCGGTTCAAGTCCTCTCTCCCCAGCCCTGCCTTGCTCTAACACTGTCTCTCTCTCTTTCCACAGTCAAGGCATTGTTTTCATTTTAAGAGGGAAAATAACGAGACGGTGGGAACATTGCTTCTGGCTGATGGCGACGGAGATCTGCACACTTTCACTGCTTAGTTTTTCCAGTATATCCCAGTCCCGATCCAACTATCGTCACAACTTATTTCAGTCCTGGTCAAACACATTGGCCAAATTAGGACAGAAATAACTCGTAGCCCCTTTCTACTTCACACCCTCTCAGAGATTTCTGCGGAGCTTGCTGACGTCTAACTTCTGGTCCTTAGAATCCCTGCTTCCTGCTGAGCTTAATCTCCAGGCCCCCCGACAGCTCCCTGGCCATGCTGGCCCCTGTGCTCAGCCCCTTCCAGCGCTGGTCCCGTCCCAGAACGCTGGCTCTGCCCATGGCTCCAGCCCTGCAGGCTCTCTGCCCCACCCTAGAGGCATTAATTCACCCTGGCTGCATCTGGCTGATGGCCACCATGAGGTTCCTCCACACAGAGTTACCCAGGTCGCTGACTTCTCCTCCATCACCCCAGGAAAAAAAAAAAAAAGAAAAGAAAAAAAAGAAAAACAGGCCGGTGGTCAAACTGCCTGCTTGGGGAGGCAGAAGAGAAGCTCTCGCGGGGGAAAGCTGTCTTCTTGGCTGAGGGCTTTGCTGGAGGCTCACCTCCAACCAGTGGCTGGTAATGGGAAGTGAAACTGGTTTGCAAGGAGGGAAATGAACCCAGCAAGGAAGCGGGTTCTGAGCAGGGCACAGCCACCTCTTGGCAGCGATGCCACCTGCCGCCTGCATCCCGCTGATCTGCAGGGCCCAGGACCATCCACCTTGCCAACGATGCCAGGAGGACGAGGTTCCCTCCAGCCCACGTGGCAGCTGGAGCACGGCCAGGCCACCCGACACGGTGCAGCACCCGGGGGCACGCAGCCCACGAGCCCCCACCCTGCTCACACCCACATCTCCTCCTGCACGGAGCGGGCACTGGGACCCCGGGCAGGGCGCGCTGCAGAGCCTCCCCTAAGGCACATTACTCCAGCTGGAAACAGGGCCAGAGGAGAGGGCAGAGCTGTGATCCGGTACTGAGCCTTTTCGTACGCCTGCCAAGTGTCGAAGCAGGCTCCCCGTGATGAAGGATTGCTATCCTATGCCCCCTTATAGTGAGGGATATTACAGGACAGACAGTTGCACATAGTAAATGGCTTTGCAAGTTAGCTCATAGAGGGAAACAATATCAGAATCAGATGAAAAGGCTGAAACTTTTTAATTTAAAATATCTTCATGAGAAATAAAGTGATTTGTACTGAAAATTCCAACAGAAAGATATGGCCTGCTAGGGCAGTCCTGGGCTACACTTCTTGCTCTGCCTGCAGCCCCCGCTGCACTTCGGCTGTTGCACAGAGCCTTCACCCCACAGCTCACTGCCCCCGATGTTTTCGGGTCTGGTTCTCACAAGGGAATTGCAAAATGCTCCCAGAGACAAGACCACGCCCGCAATAGCACACGCACAGGGCACAGGCAGGTCTGCAGGACTGCACCAGCAAAAAGCTGATGCATAAAGGCTCCTGTGTCTTTCCAAATTAAAACCTGGACTTTATTACTCTGCCTGTAGCCAGTTACCAAGAATCCGTGCTACTGCAGGAAACAAGGACACGGATTCCAGCTCTTCCTCTTACGGGTATCCAGAGGCACGCAGCGCCTTCCTTTTCCCACTGCAAAACAGCTGTGAACTGAGAGCCCAGCACTGACGAGAAAAAGGACAAAACAAATTCTTGCCCTGAAACAGCGGTGAGAAAGCAGATCTCAGCCCCAGGTTACCAGTGTTGTTTCAGGACAACACGGACTAAAGGCAATCTCCCAGGCATGGAAAAATACCATGGAAGTGTCCCAGGCCTGAGCTCAAGGAACACTGTCACTGTCACCACGACTCCTCCTCCCCATTATCAGCATTTAAGATAATAAATCTTTCTTCTCCCAACTTTGCTTTCTCCCCTCCTCTGCTGGGCAGGGGGCTGCTTCAATTCAAGATGCCAGCAAGCGGCTGAAGGAGAACGCAATGCTGATGGCCAAAGGGCGCCTGGCCTATCACTGCCACCATCGATGTTTCCGAAAGACAAGACAGAGCGAGATGACAGACACAGACAGCACCGAACCCACAGTCCGTGCTCAGTCGGATCTCGCTGACTCCAGGGCTGGGGCCCAAGGAAGCTTCACATGTGTAACCCCATGCCAAATGGGTCCCAACAAACGTTGGTGCTCGTTTGGCACTGGGTTACGTACGGTGGCTCCTGTCCCCCGGAAGGAGTGAGCGAGGCCACATCAGCCACTGCACGCCAGGGAACATGCAGTCAGTCCTGGCTTGCGCTCTGCAAGATTTGGCCAAAAAATATCTTAACAGCAACGGACAAATGCTTCAGTCAGAAAGAAAAGCGAATTCAGGGCAGTGAATTTGCCCAGAATGTCTGCAACCTGCGAGTCGGCATGCGTGCTGGTGCAAGCAGAGCAATCACGCAGGCCAGCAGAGCACAACAGGCAAACAGAGGGGTTGCATAAAAGGGGAGAAGGACACGCACACGGATTGGACACGCAGGGCTGCAGAAAGACACGTGCCCTTCTGCAGAGGAGGCTGTACAGGAATCTGATCCCACGTTACAGAAGACAATTTCCCAATTAGAAATTCATTATTCCCAAAGAATTCCTATTGCTTTGCCTAGCTGAAAAATGTCCTCAGAAGTCCCCACATCTGCTTTTCTCTCCTGAAGAGCAGGGCTATCAGGTACACCGATGTGATGGAGGACCACCACCAGCATGAACTGTCAGGTAGAAATCGTCACAATTCACTTGCAGAGGCTGCTTTTCTTGGAGCACAGCATTAGCAGAAAACAACTTTGCCCCCGCTATGAATTTGCATTAGAAATCCATAATAAAAATAAAGGCTAATATTATACAAATGGGTACGGTTCTCTATAGTGCTCCTGATGCAGATTAAGGTTAGACAGATTTTAGATGACAGTTATTTACCTCAGCCTAACACCATGTACACACAAATGGAATTTATTTTATAGCTGCAGATATTAGCAGAGGAGGAGATGAGAGGAAATCTTAGAGTCTCATGTAAAATATAATTACATCTGTTTTCTTCTCCTTGGAAGGCAAACAAAGAGGGGAAAATGAATCTGCTGCTAGCATTTAATGGGACTTGTCTGATATCAAACAAATAACAACCACCGGCAGTCCTGAAACACCTTCACGCTTGGTTTTTCCACAGGCGAATTCCAGAAAGACCTTGGTGGCGTGAACTGCTTCAGCCCTGCAGACCGGAGTTGGGACCAAGGCACCCACACTCCTGGGTATGTCTCTTCCCTTTGAGACCTTCAGATTACCAAAGAAAGGGAAAAGAAATCACTAAATCCTGTGCTCGCTCCCCCCCTGCTTCCTGCAACGCGCGCCCACTCCTCCAGCGTCTCCCAGGTCCTTGCGCAACCACCGCCGATCAACCAGGAAGCTGTCGCTCCCTCTCGAATTCTGCAAGTTAGCAAGTGAAATGATAAAGCAGTGTTTTAACTGTCGGAGATCCTGGCTCAGAAAGTGCACTTTGGTCATTTCCTTTAATAACCGTAGTTTAGCGGCAATGATTTATAACAGTTCATAATATTCTACTAACTGCACTATATTAATAATACTCATACTTTGCCCCTGCGCAGCGCCTACTGTCAGAAGCTGTGGGGCAGCTGGCGCTAGCCCCGTGCTGCAAGGAGGGGGCTGTGACCCACAGCCTGCCCGGATCGGGATGCGAGGTCCCAGCCCAGTGTGGCACCACGAAGCCCACCCTCCTGCGCCGGGATTTTGGGGCAGCAACTGAATCTGATGGTTTTAATGTGATAAATCCTTCTGGAGAAGCCAGTGGGTTTGGGTCTGTGCTGCCAGTGGGGTGTACATGTGGCTGAGCTCGCTGAGCAAGGTGTGGGGTTTGCTTGTGCTTGCACAGCATCACTCCTGCAAGCGGTCGGAGGCATGGAGCAGAAGAGGGATGACACATTTCCTGCGCACATGCCCACCTCTGCAGGAGGAGGTGGATAAAAGGATGTTTCCAATTTGTTCTGTGTTTTTTTTTCCAGAGCTGAAGACACGAATGAGTGGGAAGGGCACAAGGAATCACTGGCACTGCCAAGCCAACGCAGAGCCAGCTGGGTGGCTGCGTGGGGACACATTTTGGGGGAGAAAACAGACGGAGCACCCCCCCCAAAACTGTACCCCATCACTCTGTGGGGAGCCGGGCACAGGCAGCAAGCAGTGCTCGATGCCACATGGCCAGGGGCATGGTGAGGCGGCGTCCCCCTGCCCCTGTCATTAGGTATTCCAAGTGTGCCGGAGAGCCCCATAGAGCGGAGGGAGAAACACAACGCAGGCAGCGGCGGAGGCGAGCCAGGCCAGATGGCCCCGCAGCCGGCAGGGGCTGCTCCCATCCAGCCTGTCCCCACTTTAGCTGTTCAAACATTTCTTTATCCCAACAAGACAATTAAGGCTAGCAGCGTGGAAAGGAGGCTCGGCAACAGTTTGCAGAGGGAGTGGGAAGGCTGTTGCCAGAGAAGCAGAAATAGGAGGGGATGGACAGGTGCCGAGCTCCGTCCTGGAGCCACCAGGACCCTGCAGCGGGCACCTGCATGGTCTCATCCCCACTGCCACCCCTCTGCCTGCGCACAGCTGCTTTTCCACCCCTCCGACATCACCCGGTGGAAAGCAAATGTTCCACTTGATTTATTTTGTTATTTCATCAGCGATTTCAAGCTTGTAATTTCCCGCGGTTGCAGCTGATTATTATTAGGAACAAAGCGTCACTCCGTGTCAGATCCCAAATGTTACCTGCCTCGGATGTGGTTCATCACAGCAGCAAGGCTGGAATGCATTCAGTAGGATGGAGGGGGTGTACAGACGTGTGTGCGTGCCCCCTGCACCTCATTGCTCCCCCAGAGAAAACCCCTCTTCCCCCACCCAGCACATGCACACACACAGCCCCTGTACAGGGCAGCCCCGGACCCAAGTTCCACAGCGCTGCATCATTTGGGATTTTGGGCTGTGGTCATCACAGCCCTGGTGCCCATCACCTGCGGCCCACCTAGATGCGGGCTTTAAAGCCCTAAAGTGAAACAAAAAGCTCACCAATGCTGCACATAGCTTCACTAGCAGGGGAGAAACTGGTTGCAGGACAAAGTGGTTGTGTGCAAGGTACTGAGGATTACCATTTTTATCAAAATAACAATAATAATGTTAATAAAAAAACCCCTGTGCTTCACTCTGCAGTCCCAAGAGATGAGCGAGGACTGCAGGGTGCTCACCAGCAAACCAGGAGCTGGGGAGAGCCGCCAGCACCAGCAGGGAAACTGAGGCTGGAGGAGCCAGCTCTGAGGAGCGGATGGGAGCTGTGGCCCAGAGGTGGCAGCTCCCGGGCACACCAGGCCGTGCCCCACAGCAGGTCACGGCTGACACAAGGTGAAGACCAAGCAGGAGGTAGCAGTGGGAAGCCACCTCCCGTGGGACCACCAGGGCTGGAGCGAGGAAGCCTTGGGATGTTTGCTGGGACAAGGTCCAGCTCCTTGCCTAGCCATCCCAGCTCCGGCATGGACTTCTCCCTGTCACCATGTGGGAAGGTGATGCTGAGGTGGCTGGGTGCAGAAGGCCACTGGGACAGATTTTATTAGAAGCAAGGAGTAAAACCAGGGGTCTTTTTTATTTTTACTGGTTTTAAAATGAGGCTACAGATCTCTTTTGCAGAAAGAAACACGTAGTGTATTTGCACTCCTTCTAGGAATCTCGACTATAGTAAGCTTATTAAAGGAAACCTATAAAATGCATCGCCCAGTGTCTTAAACACACACTTTACAAGGAGCCCCCAGACTCTAACAAATGGCATCGTGTTTCTCAGGAGCACCCAGCAGAAAGGCCCCATCCAGCACATGCCACGGCTGCTGCTCCCTGGAAAGGCTCCGCTTCTGTGCCTGCCACATCACTTGGATGTCCCCAGCGCCTGCGTTTCACAGCACGAGATCTGCTGAACAACGAGCAACACCATCCCACCCTGATGCACCCAGAGCATCTCTCCCCCTGCATGAGCATCCCACTGGTCCTGCACCGCTGGAGAGTAAACCCTGCTCCAGCTGTGAGCTGCACACGGAGCCCAAGCGCTGGCTTCTGTACAAACACATCTCACAGGGCCAGGTGCCAGTTGTGGTTACAGCAGTACAAATCTCAAATAATTTTACTGAATTCAGCAAATATTCTACATTGGTGAAAACGGGATGAGACTCTGCTCCCTCGATGCACAGGACTGAATAGAGCAACTTCCAAATTCTGTCCAGGATGAAAATGCCTGGCTTTGTGTTGCCAAGTATCTCAAGTGTGAAGTTATTTTTCAGGAATATTAAAACGGTGCAATAAATTCCTTAAAAAAAAAAAAAAAATGTTTCTCAGAAAACCACCTTTTTAGCTATGAAGTAGAATAAACATTTTAATGAGCTATCCAAAAGGGGTTCTTGCGCAGTGGTACAGAAGACTCCGCAGTGCAATTACAGTGATCCCCCTCCCAGGTAACACAAACCAATTCAGGAATCTGAAAAGTACAGCTAAAAAGTTGAGCCTGCATGTCTGAACGGCACCCGTTAGACATAGGAAGGTGCTGCTGATCAATGAAAATTTTACAGCTGTTGCTAGCACTTGTAGAAGCCTCACTGCCTTTTGCCTAGCAGCCACCGTCACCTACCTGCAGCAGCTCCTCCATCGGGAGCAGCAGCACGCAGCTCTGCCACAAGGTCATGCCAAGCAAGCACACCCGGAGTCCACAGAACTTCTCAGGGCCCAATAACCAGAGACAACAAAACCCCAAAGCGTGCATTTATAGGGAAACTCCGGAAATATGTATGTAGACAGCAACACAAACAGGATCGCGATTAGATCTGCAAACGGTGCTCCCTCGGATTTCTCCTTGCGGAAGTTTTTCCTCTCTAAAGGCGAACATAAAAGATCACCAGGATCCACTAAAACCTTCAGCGGCTTACTCGGCTCCAGCAAACACTGCCATCCACACACACCACGCACCAGATCAACCCCCGGTGCTAATGGAGCTGTTTCCACGGTGCAGCATCTGTATATGATGGGAATAGGATGCAGAGCCAACAGACATGCTTAGTGTAAACTGTCCCGCTAGTTACGCAAGAATTTTAATGTCACTGTAACACCAGGGCTGTTGCCTTTGCTCGCCTGCACCGAGTATTAAAGAAAGCAGCAATGTGGGGAAGGAGAAGCACCAAACCCAGCACCCTCCTGTTGTCAGGGCTGCTTGTGAAGTTTGCATTCTGCCTCCCCTCCAGCAAACCCTGCGCAGTGCCGTGGGCGGCTGGGGCCGGCTGCCTGACCCCGCACACCGGCCCCGGGGACGCGGCACACAGAGGGGTCCGGCTGCCCGCAGCTGCGCGCCGTGTCACCTAATTCATTTAGCAGATTTACTTCTCGACGTGGGCACCTGACGGGATTTTGCCAGCGAGATATACAGCAGCTGATGCGCACAAAATTCATTCAGCGAGCGGACACGCTCCTCCGTTGCTATCTCACGGAGTATTTTTTTTGAGCGAGCTGCATTCCCACAGCAAGGCTATATCAATGAGGGACAAAAATGTCTCCAAGCCTTGGGATCCCACCTGCCCTCCTCCAGCAAAATAGTGCTATTAGCGGTTACACACACACGCCCCTGCCCACACGCATCCCCCACGAGCCCCGAGGAGCAGCCGGAGGCGCAGAACAACGCGAGGGGTAAGGACACAAAGTGCCACGGTTGGGGGTGGATCGGGAGCTGTGCACGCAGAAGAGATCGCGTCGGCAGCGCACGGTGCACGCAGCTTCTGCCTTCAGTGGGAATTGCCCTACCCTCGCGAACGCAGACATAAAAGACACACTTGCAGCATATTTCAAAAGCAAAGAGCGATGGATTTACAAGGCAGGTTGATTTTATGACGGCTTTTATTGAATAGGTACGCTGGGTTTAGGCAGATGCCTTTCAGCGCCGGTAAGTTAGCGCAGTGCCTAATTCAAGGAGACAGCCTGAGGAAGCAGCGCCGACAGGGGAGACAGAGCCACAACGTCTCTATTACTCTCCTCGGCATCATAAAGGGGAGAGGAAAAATCGCGTCTGAAAGGGAGAGGAGGAAGCGGGGCAGCAGATTTTCGTGGCAAAAAATATAGTCATAATAACAACAACAACAGAAATAAAATTGTTTTCGAGGAAGAAAATTCAGCAGAACAAAGGAGCTCATGCTAAAAGCAAACCCCTGGCTCCTTGGGGTTTAGAGGCAAACTAACTGTAACTCAGCGCTCCTTTTGCAGTACCACGTTCCGCTTCCCTCCCCAGGGCGCAGCCCTGCTCACAGCCCCGGAGCCTGTCCTGCCAGGGAGCGCTGTCCCTGTGCTGGCAGCACAGCAGGGAATGGTGACGGGGGAGTGGGAAGCTATGGCCGCCTGTCTGTGAAGGGACACATCACTTTGTGGCAGCCACCAACGGGGGGAACACTCAGAGAAAGCACACTGCCTGTTTTGGGATACAGCATTTTGACCTGTAAGAACAGATTCATGCTTATGTCTTGAAGAGGGAGCTCAGTGGCCAGAAATATTCAGTGTCCTAACCTGAGGCACACACCCTGGAGGCGATGCGTTTGCTACAAGAACGGTGTGCATGAGGAGAAGGTCAGGATGAAATACGCGAAGCTGCCAGGTGCACGCTTTCCCGACAGGTTCTGGGAAAGCCTCCGGCCACCCGCTGTGCCTGAAGCTCCGCTCACACACACGAGTGTATAGCACCCATATCCCTGCCCTGGGGCTCAGACACATTTCTGCACGTAAAGCCAGGTCAGCCTTGCTGGAAGACAGGTTTCCTTCCAGAGCACCACCCCTTGGATCCTGTCACTGTCCGTTTACAAGACACAAGGCACTGCTGCGCAGTGCAGCCCAGCAGGGAGCAAAGGCTGCTTGTCCCCTGCCTTCAGCAAGAGCCGCGCTGCAGGACAGCCACCTGTTGAGCACCTCAACGAGAGAAAAGCCAACAAGCCAACGGAGGTACTTACATCTGTCACTTCGGTCTTCGGGACTGGACGAGGTCTCCCGGTCCGAAATGAGGCCAGAAACTGCAAAGATCTTCTTCCCCGTCTCGTCGACCTTGAGCGAGCCGGGGGAGCTGGAGGGGAGCTGGGTGCCAAACTCGTACTCCTTCCCGTCGGCATCCGAGAAGCGCAGGTGGGGCGAGTCGGTGTCGTGGCAGTTCTTGAGGCGCTTGGCCGGCGTGAAGGCCGACTGGTAGCTCTCCCGGTCCTCGGTGGAGGCGAAGGGGCGGAAGGCCCCGACCCCGCTGTGGTTCAGCATGCTGATTGGGGTGCAGTCCAGGTTGGGGGGCGCGAACTGGGGGTGGAGGTGAAGCAAGGAAGGGGGAAAGTCACGGTTTGCGAAGGCTCCCGGCACACCACCTTGCCGGTGGTACATGGAGGCGAAGGTATATGAGCCGTTGGTAAAGGGAATGTGCACGTCCTTGTCCGCTGAGACGGGGACCCCGAAAGGCCTCGGCTGCTGGCACGGGATGGAGGCGTCGCGGCTGGCTTCAGCGGTGGAGGCGAGGACCATCAGCGCCGGGGAGGCCAGCGGGTTGGGGAGGTAGGGCGAGTTCTCCATCTTGAAGGCGGCCCGGTGTAAGTCCATCGGAGACTCTTTCCTCAGCGGGATCACGTGCGGAACGACCTTCCCTGGAAGGAAAGCAAAGCGAGGCCTGGGGACGGAGCAGGGAAACCTACTGGAGCATCGTCACCCTCCGAGTGCTGCAGGGAAACAGAACAGACGAGAGAAGAGAAGAGGGCCGGTTAGGCGTCTGTACTACCGCCCCGCGCCAGCAGCAGGGTGGTGTAGCACAGCGCGCTGCTCTGCTCGTTCAGGGAATCAATAGACAACTTCACACGCTGCTGGGAGCAGCCCTGGCCCTCCAGGTTAAGGGTGCCATCCAGCGCGGAGCGATGAAAGGGGAAGCAGAGAGAGCAGCACAGGGGTTTAATAACCCACTAATAAACAAGGTTCGGTCTAAAATTAAGATAGGGACTCCAAATTATGATTGGAATTTGATATGGCAAAAGAGGCGCGTACATCTAATTGCAATCAGCTTAAGAATGCCCACACATACACACAACCCTGATTTGCTTCTGTGTGTGTGCAACCAACATAAAAATACCTACTGTACACTGTCACCCATACCACCCAGGAGCCGTGTTTATCCTGCACACAGTGCCTAAGACATACGTGTCGATCTCACCCTCCCAGTACACAAGTGCAGATAATACTTGCACCTACAGGACTGGAGCCTACATGCCACGGGGCTGCACGACAGTGACTGCATGGGTGCACGCGTGCAATGCATCATCACAAACATGCACGCGCTCTCCCTTTTAGCAAAAGAAGAGACTTCACCAATAAAACGCCTGGCGTCTCTGACAATATTTAAAATTGTAATGGGTGCTTCTGCCATCTGATCTCCACAAACGTCTGCCTTTCGGGTCAGGGACAACAGAGAATGGATCAGTAATTTTAGTTCCTAATGCACTCACTCTTAAGTAGATTTGTAAACTGCCCTGGATGTGCCATTAACATTTAGAGGGAAATGTTAACAAAATTTCTGGCTGGCATCTTGCTGAGCCTCCCAGGCTGGCTGCAGCCCACCAGGCAGCCGCAGCCCCCTCCCAGAGCAAGACGAGGAAGAGCCGCTCCTTTCTGCATCTCCCCGAGTTCGCTCGGGCTTGTTGCTTTGTTATTTTCTCCCCCAATCAATCTAGGGTCTTTTCTTTCAAGTTTCCGCTGTCTGCCATTCAGGCCCCACAACCCAGCTTAAAATACAAGGACCATAACTTTGAAACAATATACTAGCCGCTGGAGCTCAAAGGGCCAGAAAAATCATATAATAATAAAAAGCTGTTACAAATTGTGCCTCTTAAATCCAGAGGGTCAAACATCTCAAATAAAACTTACTGAAAGAGTGTCTCCCTAATGGAGTGCCTTTTGTACTCCATGAATGAGGGAGCCTAGGTTAACAAAGTGTATGAAATCCAGCCGGTGGCTTTAATGCAGTGCAGTGATAACGTTTCCTCTCCCCCAGCCTGCACCCAGCCGCTCCAGCGACCGCTATTAATTGCGGAGATGCATGGGCATCATCCCTCTGCCTCCTCCTTTGGCACCCCTCCCCACAGGCATCAGAGCTGAATTACCAGATTATGGATCTCCCATTAACGGATCTGCTCTTTTCCAAATTTTAAGTAACTTTCCCATGTGATCCTCACCATGGAGAGCACAGGGAGAGGGTGAGCGGCTGGTGCCAGGGCACCCTGCTCGGCGCTGAGTGCTGGTGCCCCACTGCATCACACGAGGCTGCTCAGGAGGTGGTGGACAGGAATCTGCCTCCGCTGGCAAACTGGGCATTGCTGGGGGCTCACACAGCCATGGAAATCTATCTAGGTGTGTATGCATAAAGCTGTGTTTAAAGGGACGCTCACAAATGAAACGCCACCCTCAGAAATAAACAATCATTAATGTGGAAGTGAAACCGAACAATCATGGAAAATATGGATTTCCAGGAAAAAAAAAAAAAAAAAAAAAAAAAAGGAAAGAAAGAAAGAAGAAAGCAGCCACCTCTGCCTCCTTTTCTATTTTTACTTGTGCTATCACCCCATTACGTTAAATGTATTTCATAAATTAGTAATCTGGCCGCAACACTTGACACTCCTGTAGGATACTGTGAATCACCACGGCCGTTTATTCGTTTGCAAACTTCATTACACCGGGAATAAATCAACACGTTACAATATCTCACCCGGCCAAATTTCATTTTTTTCCAGCTCCCACTTCCTTTTTCGTTCTCTCTTGCTCTCCTCAGTGCCTCCCCCCAGCAACGTGTACAGCTCAGACTGCGGCAGACCGGTCATTATGAAAATCTATCGTTAATACACTCCCAATGTCAAAATGTCATAGGTTTAAATACAGAACCCAAAATAAGAAAACTAACTGACCTCCTTAATTAAAAAAATATGGATTGCGGGATAATCAGCTGGCTGGAACACTTGGGTGACTGGAAGGCAGTGGGCACAGGCGAAGTGAGTAACTGCTACTTTTCTGCCTCTATGCTGATTTTTTTTAATTTAGCACCTCGCGCAAATCCAGATTAAAATAACTCCAGCTATTGATCCGAGCAGTGGAATTGACATTAATTTTAGTTCACTTCTCACTTTGCAAAGGGATCAATAGGAAGTAATAACAGCTGACATCCCCGCTGAAAGGAGGAGAAAAGACGGGCTGGAGACAGAAATCGAAAAGCAACCAAATAAATCAGCAGCTACTTTTCCACAGCATCAGACAAACTCCAAACAGATTGCAAAAAGTCTTTGTTGAATTAACTAAACAAGGAGCAGAGGGAGGGGGGTGGAGATCAATCTATGAAGCTACATAAACTGTTCACCAACTATCAAGGTTAGACATAGACTGAAAATGTACTCTTTTTTTTTTTTTTTTTTTTTAATTTTTAATGGCTACCTATCTGCATAGTTATTGGTTTTTAAAGCTACCCTGGTTAAGGTGTATACAAATTACCTGTGTCATTGTGTATGTTACTAATAACGAGGCTGAACACTCCACAACCAAGACAAATTGAATCAACAGCCTTAGCTCTGAACCATAAAAAAAAATCTCCCAGCAAGGAACAAGTTGTAATCAGTTATCTCCGCCTCGGTTTTGGTTCCTCTGTGCATGAAGATTGTCACACTGCTCTGAATTAGTTAGGGGGAAAGTCTGATGAAAGTAGGAGAAGCCACGACAGAGCCGGAATTTGCAGGCATCACAAGCAGCCAGCAAGTGAGGAAATCAGGAGTGAGCACTGGTTGCAAGCCTAAAGCCCACTTGGTAACCAGCCTGCGGAGAAACACACACATATACAAGCACATGCACGCTGCATACGCAGCCACCAGACCTGCAGACCTTTTACAAAAATGTTACGCGGAGTTCCCATTCCTAAATCACTTCTCTGCTATCGATTAAAATAAATAAAACACACCACTCCGGGTTCTACAACAGGTTGCATTTTTGTGGTCTCTCAACCATTTCCAAATGTCAGAGATTAAAATAATGGGGCAAATTAACATTTTTTCTACCTCCAGAAACAAAGTTTTCTTAGAGAAAAAAATAATAATAATAATTAACAAGCCATGGGGGGGGAAAAAAAAAAAAAGAAAGATTAAAACAAAAGGAAACCCAGGAAAACTGATGATGCATGTCAATTAGGAAAGACCCAGAAAAAAATCACAATATCCATTTACATTAAAAAGTTTTTTTCCCATAAATGTCAAGTAGGAATTTAGAAATATGCTCTGTGCAGAATAGCCAAAGATTATAAAACAAAATAATGCCAGCTGTTTGGGGATTTAAGTGCTCAAATGGATTATATATCTGAACCGAACTGGATTTCCTTATAATAAATAAAACAAATGCAAGCTCGAAAGCCAACAAAGGAGAGCTCTTATCACTGGATTAAGATTCAAAGGAAAAACAGTTAATTTTTTCCAACGCGTGAAATATGCCAACTGCAGCCGCACACCCGGGCAGCTGCGGTGAAAACCGTTTTAGGGGGAAAAGAAAAAAAAAAAAAATAGGAGAGCGAGGAGCCGGGGAGGCTGTGACGGGGACGGGCGGAGCGGGCAGCCCCGGTCCCGGCCCCGGCTCCAGCCCCGGTCTCGGCCCCGGGCGGCTC
>VXAV01000608.1:110813-128615 GCA_013399715.1 Alectura lathami | reverse complement strand
CCCCGCGCCGCTCCCGCTGCCGCCCGGGTCCTTCCGCCGAGCGCCGACCCCAGCCGGGTGCGGAGGCCCCCGGCACCTGATCCCCCTGCTGGCTACCGGTCCCCCCCGGAAAGGCACCGGGGGGGAGGATCCGGGAGGCTCGGGGCTCGCCGAGGCGGCGGAGGGTGGGGGGGGGCTTNCTGGGGAGGGGAGCGGGGGGAAAGTTGCCCTGCGAAGTTTGCCCTGCGCGGCCGGGCGGCCCCGGTGCCGGTACTCACGGTGCGGGGAGCGGGGGAGTCCCGGGCGTGCTGGCCCCGCTGCGCGCCCGCCGCTCGCATGTAGCGGAGCGGGAGGCGCCGGGGGTGCGAGGGAAGGAGCAGTGCTGCCTCTCAGTGCCGGCTCTCATCAGTGAATGAGCCTCCACTCTCCGAGGGACTCCCGGCTGCACACACACACAGACACACACGCGCGCACGCACACACACACACACTCGCACACCGAGCCGGGCTGAGCACTGCATACATTAGGGCGCTCGGGCACTATGGGAAATGCAGTCCAGCACCAGGCGCCCACCCGCCTGCCGGCCACCGGCTGCAGCCCCCGAAGTTGCCCAAATAGGGGGCAGAGGGGCTGCTGCCTTCCCGGGGTGCCACGGCCCCCCCCGGCCCATGCGTGCTGCCCTGGCCCACCCGCCTCGCTCACATCGTGCTTTCCCCCCTAAACCGCAGCACTGCCACCCCGGGGCACCCCATACCCCTCCAGCCCTGGGGCAGGCAGCACCGGTGACTCCCCTGGTTGCTGCCAGGCACAGAGCCTCTCCCTGCGCACCTCTCTGTGCATGCTGGCATCTGGGGTGCCCAGCAGTGGGTGGATGTACCAGCACCCCGAATCCTCCTTGGGCATCCCCAGCAGAGCCAGGGAGTGGGTTAGGGAGTCACTGCTTGCAGTTTCCCTGATGGCAGTACGCACATTGCTGTTTTTAGTGTTCCTGGTGTAGTCCTGAGCAAAAGCTGCCTGTGATGTGAAATGGAAGAGCAGGTTTTAGATGGGGACCAGATGAAAGACCTGCCTTCTTGTTCTATGCGAAGTTCACCGGGCACTGGTCCGACTGACTTATTTATTCCACCCAAGAGGGAACTGTTTTTTTTTTTTTTTTTTTTTTTTCCCTCTCCAACTGCTAAATAATTTCAGGTTGTTCTTAAAAATAGAATATGGTCAGCGCCAGCTCTTACCTAACTCTGCACTGGCACTTTCAAAACATGACTGTGCTACACAGCAGGCACTGAAAAAAGAAGTACTCTCCATCAGCATCACCAACCACTTGGCCTGTCCTGTGCGTGTGTTAGAGGAAAGGACGATGTGCTGATGTCATCCAGCAACTTTGGTGTGAGCAGTGACTCACCACCGTGGCCCATAGGTTGTTTTGGCCTGGTGCTGTGCTGGAATGTGGCTGCTCCACCCGTTCAGGGGTGTCCACACATACAGCAAGAGACAGAGCCCTCGGCTTTAGACTGGGACACGGTGCAGCCCATAGGGGTGTGCTTCTCCAGCGGGCTGAGGCTGATCCATCCTTTCCATGGTGCTTCAGAGACAGGTCTAACGCAGTCAGGCTGCTTGCATGCCTCATGAATGATAAAGTCTTTGGAAAAGGTAGTACATGTAGGAAAAAAAAAACATATATATGTATGTATATATAAAGTCTTTCTTATTCCCGCACTTAAATTTCAAAACAAAATGGCATGGCATTTCAAGCTCCTCAAGCCAAGCACAATGCACAAACTGGGACAATATGACAGGCTCCCTCGGCCACCCTCCTCCCAGGCACCCATGGAGGTGTGAGAGAAAATCCTGCCGAGCTCATCTGCACACACACGCTCCTGTAGTGTCAAAGCCTGAGTTGCAATAGGTACAAAATCTCAGCGAAGAACTGAATGCACTTCTAGGGATTTTCTGAATGCAGAGGGGGAAGGCCTCCTGCTCCCAGGTACCTGAGCTCCTTCTCTGCTTAGTGTAAAAAGTGGTGTTTGGGATCCCGGGTAAAAATCTCTCATAACTATGAGTGAACTTCCCCGTGCATGGATTCCACTCACTCGTAACATCTCCCAGGTGCCACTGGTTACAGCCCGACTGCTCAGACCGAAGCTGCCTGGTGTACAGAAGTTGTGGTGTGCCGGTTTGGTCCCTTCTGACACCGCCCTGGGGACACAGCTGCCACCTGGGCTGCACCCAGAGCTGCGCTGGTCTGCGCAATGCTGGATTAACGGGCGCCACACACATCTCTAAGGCACTCACCCTGCAGAATGCTTCACAACCACGCAACCTCACGGCTGAGGACTCAGGTCAGCATCTCACAGCCCGGTCTGGATTAGCCACGTTTAAATAAAATCGTGGTTTTGGCACATGTCAGGAAAACACATTAAAAGCAGCCCCTGTTTCCCAGGGATCTTGGGAAAAACGTTCAGCTTGTGAATATTCACAGCCCAACTTGTGCTACAGCTTCACAGTAGCAATTACCGAATTCTGGTTGAGAAAACCCTTTTATTATAAGGCTGTATTTTCGGTACTTACAACATTGTGAAAAACGATCCCTCAGATTTAAACCTCTTACTTTTGTTCTTAGCCAAAAAGCAATTTGATTTTTTTTTTTTTTTTACGTTTTCAGTTCCTTAGCATGGAAAAAAGGATCTGAATCCAGAGCTGGTGTCCAATTTGTGCTAGGTGAGAATCAAGCTCCATGTTTTGAGGCCCCCCAAAAAAATAATGCGGTTTTATTTAACTTTATGTTACTGTGCTGTTACACAAGAACTTAATACAGTTTGGATTTAAGGAATAAGTCTGGCATTTAGCTAGCTTCTGTGAGAAATGTCTTCAGAGGAAAATGAGAAGATACACTCAAGTTATTTATATTTGTAATTACCATTAATCTGTATTACTAATGAGGGTTTTGATCCTGAAAATGGATCCATAAACATGGGCTCATGAACCACCGTGGAGCTGCGATATGCACAGAGGCCCATAGGAAAAATTTCCACTGAAATACATTCTGTGCTGATAATTTGGACCCTAAAATAACTTTGAACATCTGATTTAACTTTGTGTGTATTGTTCATCTCTAAGAGTAATAGGGGGTGCCTCAATTCAATATTTTCCTGCACTTAATATAAAAACAAAATCTGGGATTGTTACGGATTGTCGCAGTGTTGTAACTGCTCATTGCACATGCTGTTCTAAATACTGAAGTCAAAATTAAATTAATACATACAAATCTGAACCTACAGAGTTGATTAGATGCACTTAACTTTATGCATGCAGATTTCAATAGGATTACCAATAATACCCAAAGTCAAGTGTATGTGCAAATTACACCAGGAACAGCGCCTCTGACTGTAAGCCCACTGGCGTGCAAATTGTAAAGCAAGGCTCCTCATTTGTCATTGTGTCCTCCAGCTGCTATTTCATAAAATAAAATTGATATATATGATACATTCCAGCAGTAACTAGGGAAAGCATGGGGCAGGGCTGCATCACCCACGTACCCGCAGCGCACCGTTATCCCACACTGGTGCGGTGCCTCTGTTAGCCATTGCCCTGCTGCAAAGGAACACGATGAGGGGAGAAAGTGCTGGAACTCGGCAGATTTGTGACCATGTCCTGCAGCCCTTGGCACTGTCACCAGGCCACAGCCAGGCTCTCCCTTGATCCCTTTATGGGCAGACGAAGGGAAACGGGTGCGTTAACGAATTATTCCAAATAAAGTGTCTTACAGCGGCAGTGCTTCAAAGTGCCCATGGCTTGCGGTGCCTGTGTAAGCTCCATGCCCTCTGCTGGCTACAACCAGCCTGTCAGCAGCATGCCACCCGCCCTGCCCTCACGCTGGGACCAGGCCACTCATCCCACTGCTGCCCAGCGGGTTTTGCCCATTTGCCTCCCCAATACCACGGTCTGAGCGTGGATCAGCCACCAGCTGGCATGCTCTCTGTGGCTATTCCTCCCAGAATGAGCAAACAACCCCTTAAATGTGTTGTTGACCCTGAGAAGAACTCTTTTGCTCTATGAAAATTTTCTATGGCTGACAGAGAAGCATGTCCCATTCTCATCATCATCATCACCACCTAGACCTCTTCCAGAGTCTGCTGAGTAACACCGGGAGAAAGGAGACCCTCCTGCCTATGAGATGTCCTTCCACATTTAAATCCTGCTCATCACCAAATCCCTGCAGTGAGAGTGGAGACCTGGCCAGCATGTTGTGGCTGAGTGCTGTGGGTCCGTTATAAATCATTGCCCTGCAGCGCCCGCTGCTGTGTGACCCCCCTGGGGAAAACGCTTGTCCAAAACAGGAGGTCGCAGGCTGGATGGCAGACGCCTGACCACTGACTGTGCCAGCTGCTCACAAGTGGCCTCCAAGCTTACCATAATTTCCAAAGCTGAGGTCAGACCCAGGTGCTCAGGTGGAGATGTACTGAGCCCTAAACGAGGCCCTTCTGGGACACCTTTTTGCTGGGCAATGTTGTCCCCAAAACTCCAGGAGCCGAGGCCTTGTGATTTACACCGTGCAGCCCGCAGCATCCTTCCCATCGATTATTTCTACTGTTTGCTGCCACAGCTCTGGACGCTTGTTTTCTGTACAAGCATCCACTCCTTTTTCAGGGTTTTCTGTGTCCCTCTCTGAGCGATATCCTGTTGCTATGAGTTCCACAGGCTAATGGTGTGGAAAAATATTTCCCTGTGACAGGAGCTACACCTGTCCAAGCCCCCTTCTGTGCACCATCCATCACGCTGACAGCATAGGTGAGCTGCCCGGGATCATGTCAAAGCGTGAAATAGCTATAAAGGCAAAGCATATGTGTTTGTCATCTTTGTCATTAATGGGATCAAGTACAACTAAGCCAGAGCCATTGAACTGTGCCCGAGGAGCCGCAGGAACCTGGAGCCACGTCCAGAGCAGCTCAGAGCAGTGCTCGTGGAAAGGGCATGGTCACAGCAATCCTTGCTTGTATGTACTTGCTCATGGTCGCGGTGACTGCACATCGAGGACTGCGTTAGGCTTGGTTTTGGGGGCTGGGCCCCCTCTGCTCAGTGGGGAGCTGAATGGCCCCCACCTTTCCTCCTGGCCTGGCGTGCACACCAGAGCAGGACAGATCTAGGGAGCTTTTAAGGCAGCTCTCTCATGTGATTAGTTAGAGCCTAACATGAGATAAAATCAATTGGAAACTTGTGTGAGTTAGGGCTGCTCTCATCAGTCAGAGTTTGCAGCAGCCAAGTGCTGCATGATTGTTATTAATATCTGCTGCAGACACATAAGCTGAAACGGTGCTTTACAGTAAAAAGAAAGACAAGTTGCTCTTGCCCAAGAACATGCTGTCTGTGAAGCTAATCCGAAGCTGCTCCGGGTGCCCTGCACATGTTTAGCAATAGAAACTGGCTGTTCTTAGGAGAAAATATGCCCTGGATGCATTTTCTCATGACGCTGTGTAACACAGGAGGATGCTGAGTAGAAGTTTGGAGTACTGAGTGTCATGATGTTACAGCCCTGCATTAGACATTAGCTACACGCTGTAGGTGACTGAAGACATGCCTGTGCCTTCTTTCAAAGGAAAATGCTTTATTTATACCCCCACACCTTAGCCATTCTGATGGGCAGCCCGACATAATAGCCTCCCGCGTGGGTGTGAATGACCCCGAGTTTATGGTGGCCCACCGCAGCGTTGTCATGCCAACCGGGTGGCATTCCTCCTGAGAAAAAAATAATAACCAAATAAATAAATACTTTCTTTCCCTAGACTGATCTGTCTGTTTAATAGGCGTTGGAGGTAACAGACCGAGCTCTGTTCTGAGGGGAGCAGAAAGAACCGTGTGTTTCACCCTCCCTGCCTGCCCAGGCGGGCTCTGCACAAGCCTCCTCCCCAAACCCCTCCTGCAGCAGGGCGGGGGGATTCCCACCTCCAACACCCGCATCCCTCTTTGGGGATCTGTGCAAGAACTCCTATGCAGAGGCCCCCCTGCCCCAATCCCACCACAGTGTGACCCAGCAGGGCCCCAGCACGTGGAGAACCCCTGGGTACCCAGCAGCCTGCCCAGGCTGCCCGTTGCCAGCAGCTGCTTCACGCGCAGAGATTTGGGGTTCCGAAGCACTCGTAGAAGATAGGTGCCCCCACAGACCCAGCTGAGCCCCTCTTCCCCTGGGGCCCCTCTGTCCCTCTGCAGGGTGATGTGCTCCAGAGCTCCAGCTCCACCTCACCTGGATGCAGAGGCCATGGCCACAGTCTCTTCCTACAAATTCAGGCAATTTTTGGTTTCCTACTGAGGTAGGCTCCTGCTGCTGCTTTCCAGGACTCGGTGCCTGGTTCTCACTGTTTCCCTCCTGGGAAATTACCCGTCTTCCTCCAAGAAGCACGTGTCTTCTTTCTGCCAGTCTTTTTCACGAGTCACTTCTCACCAGCATTTCCAATCCCCTTTTCTTGCCCCTCTCTTGTCCTTTAATCCAGCTCACATTACTCTAGCAGTAAATTATTCAAAGCAGGCAAATACGTGCAACAAGCTAGTTTTCTGTCAGACACGAGCCTGTTCAGGAACTGATACACTCAAAATTCCTTCATTTTGGCCCAGCTGCATCTTTAGCCGGCTTTTCCTGTCATCCAGTCCCAGCGCCCCACATCTCACAACCGTTTCTGGAGAATTATCTCACCACATCTGCGGTGTTCCTACGGACTTCAGCCCCCCAAAGGATCAGGAAGGCACAGAGTGCACGGGAATTCGCAAAATGATTCAGCAGCTCTGCAGGTAACAGGGGTAGCTTGAGTGGTAATAAAAACAATCAGCCTTGGAAGAGATATAAGACCTTACACTGCAGGGCAGACCAGTGAGTGACTTGAAGAGGAAACTGGCCCAGGGAATGGCTTACCCTGACGGAGTAGTCTTGCCTTGCCAGGTTTCCTGCCCTCTCTCTGTGCCTTCTGGCAGTGTCACTGCCAGCAGGGGCAAGACAATGAGCAGGTGAGCCCTAGGTCTGCTCCATCTCCAAGCTCCTGTGCTTCCTTCTACAACTCTAAGTCAAAATTGAAGAGAGTGAGGGGTACTCAGGATCCAAAAATTCAACTACATCACCCCAAATTTGGTATTCCAGAGTGGAGAACCTGCACACTGCATCTCACCCACTTTCCCATGTTAGCTGAGACAGGGAGCTTGCTGAGGTGGATGTGCCAGTTCTCACAGCCTGCAAAGCATCACACAGCTACTGAGGCTGCACTGCATAGGAGTCTGTACTAAATTCTCCCCGCTGCACGAGAAGCACGGGGAAGTGCACCTCTTCCAGTCCTGTGTTCTTCTGCTGGTTTACAGCAGGCTCCTTTCCGTGCATCCTTCCACTGGTCCATCAAGCCACCTAAGCACATCACAGGTGTTCTCCCTCCCTTAAGGCTCTGCCAGGGTGAAACAGCCATAGGGTTTGATCAAGAGGTGTTAAACAGACCTGAGAATTTTGATCCTCTTGTCGGAAATCTTGAGCTTCAGTACCACCTGTGTCCTCCCATTGATGTTCTTGAAGCTGAGTCAGGTTTGAATTGCCCTGGAGACATTGTGAGTCTCTCTCATGTCTCTGTGTGAATAGGTGACATTGTTGGGAGTGTCATCTCATGAGGCAGACACGCATGCCCATTGAGACAAGGATGAGCCGTTTTCCGTAAGGAGCAAGTCTGAAAGCTGTTGGTCTTTCTCTTAGATGTTCAATTGGTGTGACCACCCCCTCCCCTGAAATCCTGCAGGGATTTATTTTAGTTGGCTAATTATAAATTTCCTCTGTCGTGCATTAGTTGGATGCAGCATGCCTGGTGGCATGAACCTCGCCTCCTTCTTTGGTGCTGTGCACCTCTCTTGCTGCAGGCAAAAGTAATTTCCCCAGCCTGGAAATGTGATTTAATTTGACCTTGTTCACACAGGTTCTGCATTTTTTATATTTCCACCCCCAATGATGAAACAGGATCAGAGGAAATTGCTATGATTTGCTGTGATGCTCTCCCTCAGCCTCCAATTCTGCCTGGTCCTTCCTCTTCTTCATCCCCTCCCTGTTCTGCCTGCTCACCACAGCTGCCTTCCTTGCAGGGTACTTTTGACTGCAGGTGGAGATGTAGGAGGGCTGTGAAGATGTGCAGCCACATGCTCGTGTCACATCCCTGCTGCCAGGAGAGGCAAGCAGCTCGTTTCCCTGTAAGCAGTGTCAGGAGTGAAAGAAAAGAGAATGGAGAGCAGAAGTAAGGAGAAAATGTTAGCAAAGAGGAGGTGAGTGCTCCAGCACTCTATTTTTCAACAATTTTTATAGCAGAGCCTTACCTGAGAGAACCATCGTGCTCCCTGCCTCGGAGGACCTAGACCTTCAGCCCTCTGCTTCCTGCCCCAAAGGCACTGTGGGGTGCTCAGGGTGCTCACCTGCTCCTTACCTTGCCCTGTGTACCACCTGCCCTTCTTCCTCCTCTGCTGAGTTGGAGCAAATAAAAACCAGCTTAAACACCTCAGTCCCAATGGTCCCATTTAGAGGAGCATCTGCAGAGCTCCTTGCACTCTCCTTTGCAAGTCCAGAAGACCTTCTTGTGTCATGCTCCCCTTGTCATGTGTTTGATCCTCAACAGTGAGACATCAGTAAGCTTCTCTAGTGAAGGCTGTCTTTATAGCAGTGCCAGATTACAGGCCTGGGGTAGCTGAACTGTCTGAATGGTATTTATAACACTGCTGCTACTTCACAGCATCCAAAAGCACACAGGATGCTTGGCAAGGCACGCGCTGGCTGTGCATCAGCTGTCTCCCCCTGTAAATTCAGGGTTGGGAACAGCAAGCCATTTTACACCAGCTCACAAAAGCCAGAAGCCATGACAAGAAACACTGGCTATCTGTAGTAATAAGCTGCAGAGAGCCATGGAAGCATGCTTACAATATTTTCCCGGTAATGGGGATGGCATCAATTGTCAGCGAAGCAGACAATCTGGCTGCACGTGTCATTCAGACTTGTTAATGCTCTGCTTCTTGTCTGCCGGCTTTCCCTTTTGTGCTGAACTGTTACTAGAGACCTGGAAAATCTGCTGGGTCCAGAGCCAGATTGTGTGGATGCTTTCCCTGCAAATTTTAGGAGTATGGGACCGTTATTCATTGCAGCAAGGTTCTGAAGGGGCTGAGAAATGCCTGATGTCCCCTAAAAAAAAAAACAGAACTATATTAGATGCTACTTCAGCACTTCACATCAAATGGAAAATGGTCTGAACGGGACATGCCCAGCCCCAGGTTGTACAGGGGTATCTTGGTCAGACAGGGGGAGCACCAGGAAGTCTGTGGAGGACTGGAGGCTGCAGTCTGAGAGGTGCCCACTCCCCTGTCCTCTGCCGTGTTGTAAAAGAGCTACCAGAGCTGGAGACCAGAGTGGATAAAGGCCACAGCACTTGGATTAATGTTTTGCCCCGAATCTGTACAGAGGTAGGAGGTGGAGGGGGCTTTTGGCCTAGGAAGCTGGATGAGGTCTAAACTCACCTTCCCTATTGCACATTTGGGCTCGTTTTCATTCTCTCATCTTCTCCAGCGAGGAGTTTGCCTCCATCCCTCGTCTTCAAGCAGGAACGAGCATACTGATGCTCTCCTCCAGCCTCTCGCTGTCTCTTGTCTATTTAAACTGTAATGTTTTAGGAGCAGGGACATTAACCCTCGTCTGGATTAGCATCGCTCTAATGTAAATAATATTAGTTACATTATAGATGTTTCCGTAATTAGAGTTCCTATTTCTATAGGCACTTAAACACCTCGTCTCCTCATTTGACAGTTATGTTATTTGATTTGTGTTCTCCTGATGTGGAGAGCGGTGCAGAAACCCTTTTATCTCTCCTGATGAGGGGGTTTAGGCTACGACTGGGTTTGATTTTTTTAGCAGTGTGTGTGTGGGGAGGAGCCCGTGGATAGGCAGGTACCATCTGCTAAGGTGGGCTACTGCCACAAGGTTTGAACGGGGGCTAAATAACACGGTGAGAAGCAGGGGTTTAATCAGGGTTTTGTCAAGAGCTGGCCTAGGTGGTGAAACATTTTGGGATGAAAACTTGGCTCCCCTGTCCCCATTTGCCTACCTTTGAACAGCACACAGCCGTGTTTGCTGGCACGTGGAGGGGAGACCGCTTGTGAAAACGTTTACCAGGGATGGCTTGATCAGAGAGGCTTGTCTTGGCAGATGGCTGTGTGTTTTAAATTTAAACAGAGAGGCATAAATAGTAGAGAAGAAAAGAGGGTAATAAGAAAAATATTAAACTGCCCAGTGCAAATCCTTGGGGAACTCCTATTGCAATAACTGACCTCCCATATAGCACCATTTATTTCATACGCTGGCAGCTTTATAGGTGCTTGTACAGCTACAGACGAACACCAATTTGCCAGTGCAGTTTGTTTTGATAACTGTTGTTTTCAATAAATCTATATTAAAATCAAAGTGAAAATTAAATAGACCGAAGTCAGTAGCGTTGGAGATAAGGTAGAGCATTACACATCAGCTTCTTCAGCTGCCAGGAGCTCACCCTCACCTCCGACATGAGTGATGCCTTTCAGTGCTCCCAGCTGCGCTTCCCAATGCCTCCCTGTGTGTTCCCACCCCTGTGCACCGTCCTTCCTACCCCAGCACAGCAGGAGCCTCCGGTGACAGCAGAGGAAGAGAGGGAGGAGAGAAGAGAGAATAGAAAGCCCAGCGCCAGGGCTGGGAAGGAAGGAAAGAAGAAAGCAAGGAAGGACGGAGCGAGCGTGGGGAAATGAGGAGAGGAAGAGAGAGGCTGGAAAAGGAAAGAGGGAAGCCAAATGGTGGAGAGGATAGACAAAGAGGCAGAAAATAGAATAAACAGAGGGGAGGCAATAGGGAAATCAAAGTAGTGCAGACAGAATGTGGGTGAGAGCAGGGCCTGGGGGAGCCAGCTCCACGCATACCCGCCTCTGCCAAACTCAGGTGTGCTTTGGAGGTGTGGGAGAGGCAGGAGACGCCTTGAGCGGGGCCAGGAATCTAGGAAATGCCCTAAAGACCTGGCCGCTGAACAGCTGGAGCAGCAACAGCCAGGGCAGGCCAGGTAATTATTTAATTTCTCTGGGGCCGTTTGGAGGATGTTAGATCCAAGAGGTTTTGCGTAGCTGAACATCACGCTTGAGTCCAAACAAATAATGAACAGAAGAGATTTCATGGAAGAGCAGATCCATTTTTTTTTCCAGCAGGCCAGTTTTCTACCAGAAAATGTTGATTGGAGCAACTGGAAACATTTCCTAGAACGTGTCAATATGATCCAAGCTTTTACTGGGAAATCATCCGCATTGTTCAAACACGTTCTTTTTTTCTCATCTCCTCCCGACAGCATTGTTTCACCCCTGTGTTACACATTTACACTCCTTTTGGTCCAAGTGCTTGGCCAAAAACATGAGGTCTCCAGAGCTGGGGTTGCCAGGCGCTCTTTTAGTCCAATATCTCTTCCTTTCTTTGCAGAGTTCTACTTCCCTGATTGCAGCAAGGATCCAAGCACCAGCGACAAGGTGGCAGTGCCACTCCTCCTGCCAGCAGGGCTGGGTGACAGCCGTGATGCCCGGGCTCCTGGGTGCTGGGCGCTTTGGGCATGGGCAGGGATCCTCCCTGCTCCTGATATTTGTTTTCATGGAGAAACGTAGCCCTTTGCATAGGGACCTTAAAAAGGGTGGAGGTTCTGCCCGCCGCTGTAATAGGTGATATAATGGAACAGAGCGGTGTGGTGCAATGGGCGGTTGGGACTTCCAGAGTTATGTAATAAGAAATGTTGGAGTGGTAAAGTGAAAAGAAATACACTGTTTTTATTTTGGAATATGTCATTAAATGAAAGAAAAAAACAACACTGAGATCTAAAGCTTTTGTCCCAGCTCAGGTCAAAAATCATATTTTTTGAAACCACAGAATTTCCCAAGGGACAGAAATTCCTCTATTATTATTTTTGGCCAGCTGTCTTCCATATGACAGCCCGTGAAAAGTATTTTATCTCACATTAAAATCCTACACATAAAAATGTCTCTCTACCTTCCAGCAGGTGTGCTTGTCCTGTGGGAAGATTTGCTTTATCAGCAATTTGTTCCTCCAGGAGAAACGCTTAATTTTGGATGTTTTTTCCATTCACACCTAGGGTTCAAGACACTTGAGCAGCGACTCAGTATTGGGTGGCCTGTGCAGACGTCAGGCCCCTTCCTTTATACACTGCAACCCTATTAGCTAAAATACTGGCAAAGAGATTTGGGGTGAAGTGTTTTTTTAATGTCCCATTAAAAATGTTTAAAATGTTTAAAAATGTCCCGTTTCATTGCTGCTGATGCCCTCACTGTGAAATACAGCTTTCCCATGACGACATAGCTGTAAAACACATTCGACTTTTTATTCTTTTTAAAAATTTTTTTACTAGTTAGCAATGGAGTTTTGCTATAGCCATTAAAATATAAAGAATAAACTACACCCAACTGTACCATATTTTTTTACCAGCATTTATGGTGACAATATAAACCGTGAGGGTTAAGCCTGAATTTTTTTGGGGATGGCATTGGAATATCGAGATTAAGTATACAGCGTGAGCACAAGGCTTTTACGGTCCACTGTAATGATGTAAAAAGGTTTTATTTCTTTAGTAAATTGACATCACTGCTTGTGCCTCTCTCTTTGTACTTCTTGGGTCTGCAGTTTTAGGAGCGCAGCCGCAGGAGGCATGTTAGATCACTCAGTGCAGCTCCCTCGAACCGCGCTAGGGCTGGCACTGAGGGGGTTCTGGTGCTTGCCGCTGCTCCTGGGGGAGATCCAACAGTTCAGTGGCATCTTGAAATGGCAGGTTCCTGGGAAACAGATGGGATTGCTCGGCAAGCCTCTTCCGTAAAGCACCCTGCCTTTATCTGTCTTGCAAACTGTTGTCACTTCCCAGCGCCCTGTAACTCCTGTAATCCATGAAGACCCTAGGCCGTGCTGTTTGTGTTTGCTTCACACTCCAGTGCACCCTCCATGCTTGTGGATGACGGGGGGTGTTTGGGAGAAAGGCCCAGCTTGTCTGGGCAGCTTTGCACAGCACCGTGCCTGCTCAACCAACATGAGGTCTTGTAAGAACCTCTCGTCCAGCCCAACAAAGCACAGGCTGGAGAAACGTCACGCTTCAAAGCCTTTGCCCTGGTCTGGGCTGCAGCAGATCTTCTGCAGAGAATCCAGCGCTGGCCTGAGATGCCCAGGGCTCCCCAGTGCTCTGTGAGCACAGTCCAGTCAACAGCCACTTTCTGATGCCCTGCTATGTTTTCCCAATGCACTTTATTTCATAGCCTGCCAAAGGCTGTCCCTCTCACCTCTGTTTTAACTGGAAAAGGATTTCCACCCCATGGCCCTGATTCCGGCTGAATTAATGGTTTTTGAACTGAATCAGCACATTTGAAGTTAAAACAGATCCCCACTGAGTCTGTACATTTTTATTACTGTGCAAGGAGTGCTTAGGAAAATAAAAGAAACAAGAAAGCCCTGAGAGTGGACCACCCTGTTGAGGGGGGAAATACAGAAATCAAGCTTGTTTATATGACTGATATTTATGGGATCAAGTGACAAATATGGTACGAGGCCTTGGAGCCCAGCTTGGGAATACCACATACCAGCCTGGGCACTCGTGCTCAAGAAATTTAATTGAAACTGGAGCAGGTGCAGAGGAGGTCTGCTAAGGTGGCGTGGGACATGGAGAGCCGAGGAGGCGAGGAGGGAGGAGAATAACGGGGCTTTGTTAGCCAAGCAAAACAAAGAGGACAGAGGTGGCTGGGATCTGAGAGCTACCTAGAAATACACCAGGGGAGACAAAAACAAAACCGAGTTAAAGCCAAGGACCATCCTGCCAGAGTAAATGAGCATAAACTAGCTGTGAATACATGTTGTTGGGGAATTAGAGGAGGTTTTCCATCTGTCAGGCAGAGGAGGCCTGAAGGAGCCTTTCAGCCGGGTTAGCACGGACAAGCACACCAACATATCTGAGGATGGGTGTTGATGAACTGGCTAGGATGATCACATCACACGACCGAGCGCTGTGCTCAGCGTCCCTGGGACGCCTTTGCTGGCTGATACTCCTACACGTGGCTTTTATGGTCCAAAATCCTCGTTTGCCTTGCCTAAGCTGAGGACCATGGCACCTTTAGAATCTTCTGTCTTTACCACCCACAGGCCCTGCGCTGCGTCTGCGGATCTCCCGGCCCCACCGCGCTGCTGTTGCTGCCGCTCCCAAATCCATCGGGGTCACTGCCAAACAATGAGGCGCCCTGCTCCCAGGGGCTGAGCGAGCTGCTTTCTTTCAAAACACCCTTTAATTGACAGCCAGGAACAGCTTTCCATGATGACAAGCTGTCATTAATATCATTCACCAGAATGACACTCCAGTGATAGAACATGTGTTTGGAGAAGAGGGGAGAGAGAAATCCTCTGCAAACAAATGCTTCAGCAGAACACATGAACTGAGCTGTGGTTTCAAGAATGACAGCATGAATATAAAAACGTACATTGTGAATATTAGTATTCCCTTAAATATGTGTTCACGTTGCTTAATGAGTCCCACCGGTGGCGTTAGTAACTGAAGGATTTGGGTTGGCACATTATTAACTTGTTAAGTAGAAAACAGTGATACAAGACTACTTGTCATGTGCGTTATAAGACATTCAGAAGTTGCATTCAGCATAAGCTGCTCAACAGAACGAAAGGAGTTGCCTTTAAAATGAGGCGATGCTTTTTGTGCCGGAACCCTGTAAAACCCCGCAGCAGTGAAAGGGGCCGTGCTTCGTGGCTCCTCGGCCAGCAGACAGCGCGGGCAGGGCTGGGAGATGGCCAGTGGCACCCAGCCTCCTTGCTCGTGCTGAACCGTGGCATGATGACTCTCCTTGGGCTAAGGTAGGCTCAGCCCTTTTGTAACATGAGGATTCCCTGGAGCTGCCACGTGCAGTCAGTGGGATCTATTCCATTTTCCTGCCTTGCCCTGCCTCACTCCTCCCAAATCCCTGTCCGTCTGTCAGCCCAGAGGTGGACGCACAGCTGTGCAGAGCGAAGTGGTGCTTTGTTAGGGAGCTGTCAGGATTTTAAAGCAAATTACAGTTATAGCTGTGGCCCAGGCTGCTGCACTGGGGATCCAGCTGTGAGGGGGGCACAGCTGGAAGATTCAGGCTGACCTTTCCAGCTGGCGTTTGAAGATTTAATCAGGACAGACCCGGCACCGCTCCAGTCTGGACCCCGTTTCCTCTGCGCCGCTTATAGCCATCCCCAAATCTCTAAAGTAGGACAAGCAATTAACACACCAGACATGCTGCTGAAACACTCCCGCTTGCTCTTGGGCTGTCGGAGGGCTCTTTATGTTGATCCTGAGGCGGTGGGACAGTGGGGCTGGCACAGGCATGCTACGAGGAATAAGTAAGGTAAACCCGATCAGCAACTGCCTGCCCTTTTGCCCACATTTCCCCTTCTGCACGACCCAGTTTCTCCGCACTGCTGGCCCAGGGTCCCGTGGCAGTTTTTCTCCTCTGCGTTTCAGAACTTTGGCACCAACAGCGGGGATGGGAGCAGCTCCCAGTGCATGTGCTGCAGAGGCCACGCACATCAGCCGGGACAGACAGCATTGGGATATCAACAGATCACCTTCATTCACTCTCCAGAAGCCTGCAGTGAGGTGCATTCAACTGTAGGTGACATTTTCAGTGGTCCACTGTGTTCTTTTGAGACATGTACACACCAGACAGCTTCAGATATTAACGCTAGAGGAACAGCAGCGATATTCATAAAACGTGCTCCTCAAGCTGGTTGGGGTTCCTTCTGCAGCTTCTGAGAGCTGTGCTAGAAAAAAGGACCTCTTCGGAAGTGCCGCTGATGACGGTAACCACACTGCTGTCCCGCAGCCTTGGAGTACAACTTAAGCAGACCTCCAAGGGGACAGTGATGCCAGCTGTGGCCCCTCCTTATTGCATATCTCAGTGGGGAAAAGGAGTTCCCTGCCACAAAAACTGGGCAGGAGGAAGTGGAAATCTCCTGCCTGCTGTGGTGCCTACAAGCCTGGGAAGCAGTACGGACTTGGCTGATGAAAAAGAGACGTGCACACATCTTTGAGCCATTGATTGTTTGTCTAGACAGAGGAAAAAAACAAAAAAAAATTACTGCTACATCCAGAGGTCAGCAATGAAAAGGCTTCCTCTCTTCCTCTCTTCCTCCTAGAAACACTTGCAGGCAGGCTGCGAGTCCTAAATTTCAAGTTTTGGGGCTGCCGTGTCAATTCCAGAATGTCTCTGCCAGCTCCTGTCCCTGACGAGGAGGGGCTGGCAGAGGGCACTTACAGATTGCTCAGGGAACACCACTCCGGAGAGGCCCTGCGTTCGCTCCGCCGTGCTCCTTGTCAAGCCACACATCAGTCACCAAAGGCTCGACAAGTCACTGCAACACGGCTGAGCTTAGAAGTCAAACTTGCTTGTGTGGGTGGGAGGCTGAGAGACGCCAAACCTAAGAGGACTGGAAGGAACTCCTTCTGTTATTAAATGGTTTGCTGCTGGTATTTTACAGTTCTGCCATGCTGCTTTCATGATTCAGGCCTCTAAAGTTCAGGGCTGCATAGGAACAGAGCAAAAAGGATAAATTCAGCCTGAAGAGCCAGCGAGCTGCAGTGAGACATGCAGTGGGCAGATACTTTAGGCACAGAGCCAGAAGAAGGCTCAGGGGATGGTTTGAACAGGGGCAGTAAGCTGACAGAGAGGTAGGGCTGCTGCCGGACGGAGGATGGAGGAGGTGCCCTCTGAGATCGCTCACAGTCCTCCTGGCCATGAATCAGTGACCCTGCGTTTACCGTTCACACATGCAATCACCAGAGGAGCTGCAGCTCAAAATGCTTCACACAAGGTGTGAGTCACTGAGGGGACGAGGAAAGAGGCGGGGCACAAGGAATGGCACACACGGGGCAACCTGCTTGTGCGGCTAGCACTGCTGAGGGGTTACAGATGGGGCATCTTTGCAGGTCAGAGGCAAGTGTCCCAGCTGAGGGTGCCGGCTACATGCCTGGAGAGGAGATGCCACAGCTTAAGGATGTCCAGCAAAGACAGGACAAGGTCCAGACGCAGGATTTAGGATCAGAAAGCTGCACGAACACGGAGGAGCCTGGAAGCCAGTGACTGATGGCCAGGGTAGAGAGGGGAAAGATGGCCCCAGGCTTGTTGAAGGACCTGGCTCTGGCTCGATCCTTACCAGACGGCGGAAGAAAACACTGGCCGATACTGGTCCAGCCCTGCTGGGGCAGCAGCCATGGGTAAGACCAGCAGCCACCAGGGCTGGCAGCACCCTGACCAAGCCACGCTGCAGTCCGCACCCAGCAGCGGAGGAGGCTTGAGAAGAGCCCTCAGCCTTTTGCGTGGGCATCTGCTCCATGCAGAGATGGACCAGCCTTGCCCAGAGCCCTCGGAGGACTGCACCAGGGTAAGCTGAGGGACGCGGACACATCCGCAGCGTTTGGTATTTATCTCCCTCATGCAGGAAGAACGGATTTGAATGCCCGGGCTGGTTCGTGTGGCTCTCTAAAGGCTCAGCAAGATGCCGGGCAGGCGCTGGCAGAGGTGTGAGGAAGGACGCGGTGATGCCTCTTGCTGCGCGGCATGTGGAGGACTAGCCTCAAGGGACACGGGAGGTGGCACCTGGGGACACAAGGGGGCGGGCTGGGGGGACACAGGGGTGTTTTCTGGACACAGAAGGGCGAGACGTGTGGGACTGGCAGACGAGAGCCCATCGGGCCAGAGGCGGGTGGTCACTGCGGGGGACACGGGTGGGCGGCACTTGGGGACATAAGGAGC
>VXAV01000608.1:67710-110011 GCA_013399715.1 Alectura lathami | reverse complement strand
TGGGAGCCGGCGGGCGGTGCTGGCGGCGGCCCCCGGTCCCCCCGCAGCGGGAGCGGCTGCCTCTGGAGCCTCGGGAAGGGGAGCGACCGGCGCGCACGTGAGCCCGGGTGTGCGCGGAGTGAGTCCCTGCTGGGGTGCCGAGATCCGGGGTGGAGGGGGAGCAGGAGGTTGGGGCTTGCGGTTTTTGTTTTTATTTTTTTCTTTCCTCCCTGTGAGACTGAGCTGGCCACCCGTGTCAGACCCTGAGCCTCTGGAGGGAACTTGAGGAGGCTGATGGGTCTGTTTGCTTGTCTCCTCGCTGGCAGCAGGGTTTTTTTTCTCCCTTTCTTTCTTTGCTGCTGTACTGTTACAGGTGTTTCTTCTAAACTGAGGCGGGCGTATGAAAAGATGTTGTCGCTTACTCCTTATGTTCTGTCTTTTGCAAGTCTGTGTCTGGTGGGTTTACCTGGTTGTTGCTGGACTATTTGCTAATAAGCCTGACACTTGTTTCACCTCTTCTTTACTTAGCCCTCTTCTGTGCTGAGCTTTGGTTTCAGGAATGGGTGGATGGATGGATGGCCGCTGCTTAGTCTGAACTCTTCATGCTCTTTTGCTGCAGTGCAAGGGACCAGGGAGTGTTCCACTTGGTTAATGCTTGCGCTGCCCCTCGGGAAGGATGAGGCCCTCAGAGCAGGGGTGTCTCCAGGGGCTTGTCCCAGTGGGTGCTGTCAGTTGTTGGAAGATAGATAGATATTTGAAGGGTAACTTGATTTTATCGTTTAGTTACTTTTTGCAACATTGTAGCATCTCATCACTTCAATATAAAGTTCGTGTTTCAGTTTCCAAGAGTGAACTATTCTTAAAATAAATAATGCCTTAGAGATCCAGTTGGTTACTCTTTGTTGTGTGGGCTTGAGAAATTTGATTTCAGATATTTTTGTTTCCCTTTGAAGTACTGAGTTCTGGTCTTTGGAGCTGAATTTTGACGTTAATGTGCTGTGTGAACTAAATGCTTGTCTTTCAAAGAGTGGCCCTCTTATGGTTCTTGTTTCTTTGGGTGTCTCTACGTGAATGGTATGGGTTGTTTTTTTTTTTTAATTAAAAAAAAAAAGTTAGTGTGTATAGCGAGACAGATTTCAGTGTTATCAAAATCCAGAAGAAAACTATTAAAACCTTAAACAACAACACGCTCATGTGCTTGATGCTAAATGAAGTGCTTGGACTGAGCATACATTGAAGTGGTTTTATGTGACCTTAAGTTTCTGCTCTGCAGTTGAGAGACCCTTAACTTCAAATTGAGCCCTTTTTATTATTATTTATTATATTTATTATTTCTCCTCCTTTAATTTTGGAAATAGAGCTCTGGAAGAGGCTTAACTCTGTGAAGATTTTGCACTTGACTCTGCTCCTGTAAGATCCATTGGCCTCCTCCCGGCAGAGAGCAGTGAGACTGTCGGATGCAGGCTGGCGAAGTGCACGTTGTTGTTGGAAATGGTCATCGCAGTGACTCCTGGTGTTGTGCTCCAGCAGGGCTGAACTGACAGATCAGCATGGTGCGGCAGCAAGCCGGGGGGTGGGGGGAGAAGAGGACAAGCTGTTCCACGCAAAGTGTATTCTGCAGCAGTGGTGCTAGCTGCCGCTGCCAGCTACTGTTTGGCAACTTTTCTCTCCCCTGAGAGAGCTACCTGTGCTGGTCACGTGCCGGCTGGAGGCTTGTATTCTCTCCAGATACGTTGTGCAGGTAATGATACCTCGCTCCCTAACAGCATTTATTTTATTTTTCGGCTGCATTTGTTGCAGTTGTGGTTTCTTTTTTTCCCCCTTCCCCAGTCATGGTCAGGGATATTAGGGTCAACACCTTCCCTGACTGGTTTTGCAGGGCTGCTGAGACTGGGTTGCGTGGAAACCATGCTCTGTTGTAGCTGCTACCTTGCTTGGAGCATCTGTCTGTCCAGCAGGACAGACCTTTGGCAGATTAAAATTTTTTAACATTTCTGGAGTTCATGTGTGAAGATCAACTGTAAGGAGCATACCAAGCAATGTCAGTGTTGAATCTCAGCCCAGGTTCGGGGAGACATTTGGCACTCTGGAGTGCTAGCTTCCAAGTTCATTTTTCAGATACCCAAGGTGTGCAGCCGTGTAAGTGTTTTGAGCAACTGTGGCACTCATGTATGAAAATTAAGTAATTGTGCGTGCTAGATGCCATTACGCAGAGGGCTGCCTGATGTTTCTCCTTCCCACAAACGAGGCCAGTGTGCAGTAGCAGCTTCTTCTGACTGCAAGTGTAGCAGCTACAGGCCTCTTACTTCTGGCACTGGGAGCTCTGTGGGCTGAGCGCACTGCAGTGCCATGAATTTCAGAACTCTTTCCAGAGACCAGGGCTGGGAAAGTTTGAGTGAAAATGAAGATGTGTTATTTCTTGACAGTGGATCGCTTGGCTGTTGGAATAAGCGAGCTGAAGGGAGTGGGGAGCCTCAGTGTGTGATGCTGTGGTTCGAGGCCGGGAACTTTATGGAGGGTGTTCAAGCCTTTGGGCTCAATTCAGGAGTAACCAAGTGGAAACTTTATGGCCTGCGTTACACGAGGTGCAGACAGGATGGGCTTTCTGACCGCAGGTTTTATGCGTTGGTGCTGCTAGAGCCAAGGTACCCCCTCCAAATTCCGCGCGGTGCTGCGCCATCCCAGCCGTCGGCAGCACGTGCTCGGGTGAGTGGCTCTGCTGGCTCATCTGCCTCCTGCCTCTGCCAGTGTGGGCGCATCCCCTCCTTGGAGCTTTGGCACTCGCCCAGCCCATCCCTGAGCTGATTTGTCTCACGAAGCCAGCAGGAAACAATCTGGTTTTAATTGTATTTTATTCTGGCTGCATTAGCCCCTTTTATGGGTTCCTGTGGTTGAATCAGCTCCGAGCAAGGCCTGACGAGCGCAGGAGCTGGTGTCAGATAATCAGCAGGAGAGGAAGATGGGGGGAAGGTGGGCCTGCCTGCTTCTGTCTTCCAGGAGCTGTTGGGCTGGTAAAACCCCCTTGTGTGTAGCTTCGCCCCAGGACATTTTCTAACCGCTTCCATGCGGAGGTGGAAGACTGGGCCATAGGGCTGTGGATCTGATCCTCCCTAACTCTGTTCCTTGATACTGAATTTGCTCTTCCACTGCCATTTTCCAGCCTTTTGTATACATCTGTTGTTACTTCTTGTTTTAATTTGTCATTTCCTCTAAGTGACCACTGCTTTGCTATGCAGAACTTCCTTAAGCTTCAGCTTAGATGTGTTTGTCGATCTGCAGCTTCTCTTAGAGAAGGTTTAAAAATACAGAGCAAACCCTGTCTTAAGAGACCAGTCAAGGAGGTGACGAAAGTGGGTTGCCTAGCAGAGGTGGCCTAATAAAATCGGAGTGGAATTGCACTGCACATCTTCGGGAGCGCCCCGGGGTGGTCTGTGTGGACAAGCCTGCTTGGTACGTGTGTCCCTGCGTCACCGTGTGAGCCAAGGTGGGCTTGTTTCCCACTCTCATGGGCTGTGGTGGCCCTGGGAAGGGCTCCCCTTCCACCTCTCTTGTTGTGATCTCACAAGCCATCACAGCTGGCGTGTCACGGGGCGAGAGGCTCCGGTGCTCTGACGTAGCCAGGGCCTTTTCTGTAGCAGCCGAGGAGCGCAGCAGGAAGAGTGAGCTGAAGGAACGGGAGAGATCTGCCCTAAGCCAGGAGCATCATCCTGCTGGTAGCCAGCCCTTCGCGCGTCTCTTCTGTAACGCCCAGCTCGGGTGGAGCCATGGTCAGATCGGTTTTAACTGAGCTGCCAAGACATGCCCCTGGGACCATCACTCCTCTCCGCCGTTACCCTGCCGTTCTGTGCTGCGGCTGAGTTTAGACTGTAAGTTCTTGAGAACAGGGACCTCCGCGTCTGTGGTGGGGAGAGGCTGGGCCTCTGTGAAACCAGAATGTTTGATGCCAGTTTGTACCTGCAGTGAGCAGTGCTGGGACAACATACTGCATCCCCCAGAGCTCTGGGGACGTACGAGTCTTCCGAAACACGGGCCTGGTTGTGCACCAGTGCTGCAGACCCAGGCAGGAACGGAGTGCTGTCACGGAAACGTGCTGGGTTACGTTCAAGGGGTGACACTGTGAGGTTAACAAATTAAAGAAGCAAACTCACCTGTCTCCAGTCATGTTGCTTTATTAAAGTAGTTCTAAAAGCTTTGTGTTTTGTTGTTTGTTTTACTTCATGGTTTTTTTTTTTTTTTGCAAGTTTGGACAGTGATGGTGGATAAGCTGTTTTTGTTCTCAAGTCTCATTTCCTGTCTCCCAGGCTAGCCAGGTGTTGTCAGTTTTTGGACTCCAGTCCCTCTCATGAATTATTTTGTTTTAGGCTAATGCTGTTTCTTTTTTCTGTAAGTTCTCTCTATTGTTCTTCAGTTATATCTTCGTGCAGCTGAAATATGGGCCCACATTTGACCTCTGAGTATGCATTTGAACAGTTCCCAAATTGGAAGTCCTGCTTTTTTTTTTTCTGGCCATACTCTGTTCCAGAGGTTGTTAAATGTATGCAATTTTATTCTACAGAATGCATCTTTACTACCCTGTCTTTTTACCGTTTATGAACACAATCCAATGAACTAAGACAAACCTGACTTGCATCTTGGGTTACGTTGGTTGCTCTAGCCTTGAGTTCACTGTTTGCCAGTGAACTACCAGGGGTTGAAGTTGCCCATTCCCAGGCTTTGCAAAGGAAATAAACCGACCCATGCTACTCCTGAAGCTTGCTTGTTTTTTAATTTTATTTTCATTTTAAATTTTTGTTTGCGGTGTCTTAGGTTGTTTCTTTATATATTTATATATGTATACACTGTGATAAGGCCATTTTACCCTGACTTAAAGTAATTTAACAAGGAAGTGAGGGCTCTATGAAATACATCCTTTAAGGTTGGTGGGTCAGCCCAAGAAGAGTTTGTCTTTTCCCCTCTTCTGTACCAGCTTATCAAACTGAACAGTGATAGGGAACACTTCAGGGTCAAAAGCAAGCTCTTAGAGGTATGCCTTCTTTTGCTGCCAGTTGATTTTGATTAGATTTGCTTCTAAAAAGTATTGATGAGCAGTGCAGAGAGCCCACTGAGCTGAAGTTCCCAGGCTTGAGGTCCATAGGAACATCCCCATGGCTGAATTTGTCTGTGCAACCTGCAGGGTGCACACCTCTGGCTTCCCGGTGGCTGTGGGGCTGTCCCGCAGGCAGTGTGCTTGCTGTGCCTTGCTGGCATGTGTCACAGCCAGAGCTGTGCTCAGCCTCAGCTTGTCCTGGTACCTGCAGCTAATGGCCAGGGATGTGGTTTTTTTGGTTTTTTTTTTAATTAATTTAAAAGACAGTTCCTGGCTATAGCTGGTAATGTCATGTGTGATGCTATCACACAGCACCTACTGCTGAATTTATCTTCCATCTGGAACCCGCCATGCATGGTAATATCCATGTTACTGGGTGTTGCATGTGTGAAGTTCTGTCTATTTCCCTAGGTCTGCGTACAATCTGTCAAAACAATTCCTCAAGCCCGGCCTCAGTTCCTGGTCCCATTACGTCTCGTATGTGTCAGAGCAAAGAACTGGAGCTGTGTGATGTGAAGCAGTAACCCAGTAGGGTTGGGTGCCAGATGTGGCAGCTTGCACTGTCTGAGGCTATAACCTGACCCTGCATGCATAAGATGTAGACGTGTGGCTTGTTACTTAGGCGTGGAAATGGAGTTGTGCAATGCGGATTCCTCTGCGTAGAGCAGGGGTTCTGATTTTTCACGTTGCGTTGCTTGTGTTGTTGTCTGTTTGGGGAAAAAAAAAGGGATAATTACTAGTGCCTTGTATTGTTACGGCAGTTATAAATGCTTTACATGACTTCTAATAAAGTGTGTTTGCTCAGCAGCTATCTTGTGCTCTGAGGCACTCTGACCTTGCCAGAGATGATGTAAGGTCTTCCCAGGGCACCCGGAGCAGTGGCTGGGTAAACATGCAGTTAAAGCTGCGTTTGGTGCTGAGAGCAGGCTCTGCAGTGGGGCTGCTCCTGTTTGTGTGCTGTCTGCGTAGGGGGATCAGCACCAGATACCCCACTTGCATGCCTTGGTTGGGTGCATGGCCCTCTCTGCTCTCTGCAGTTTGAGTGGGGAGCCTGCCGCTGTCGCTGGACACAGCCCACACGGGGAAGTTGTCGGTGTGAACAGGCACTGGTGCTGGCTCCGAAGACTAGGTTTCACCAGGACTGGCTTCCACACTGCTTTGCTCTGAGATATTATATTTACTGTGATGGACCTTCAGGTTCATAGCTGAAAGCCCGCGAATTTGAAGCACGTGTACATTAAGTACACATTAAGTAGAAGTGAATGTAACTAACTTCTGTGAAGCAGTAATGCATTTATTAATGATGGTAAAAGCTGTACCTGGAAAAGCAGTAGGTTGAGCTGAGCCCCTTTAGGAGAAGTGCAGTGTTGGGCTTCAGGGACGCTCTTTATTATGCCTTTGTAACCAAAACTTTCAGTTTTCTGTGTACCTGCTGCTTGGCACACCGCTAACAAAGCCAGCAGCCCCCAGAATGCGGAAGCTATGAAGCGTGGCTGTGCTCGCGCCGTGGGGCTGGCAGCGTGGGCAGTGCCCCACAGGAGCCTCCGCTGCTTTCCAGCTGTGCTGTGCCTGGGTGCTGCTTTCGCCCCAGCCCTTGGAAGGGAAGGTTGCAGGATGTGTGTTTACTCGAAGCACGCAGCCTGCTCAGCCGCAATTATCTCCTAATCTGGTCCTGCCGAGTTTCTCTGGTCTCGCAGGTAAATACAGATTTAGCTGCTATTCAGGGCATATTATTTACCTCATTAAGTGTGTGTTTTGGCACGTGCATTATTTACCTGATGGACTAACGGATGGGAGAGAGCAAATGCTGTCTTTTGTGCAAATAGCCACTTTGTTCGCAGGCTGCGAGCGCTCTGTTTCCTCTCTCTCGTTCCACAGAGGACCAGCAGGCAGATGTGGCACGGTTGGGACATTGCAGGCAGCGCTGGGCAGCGATATGGCTCTGCCCAGAGCCACAGATAAGCAGTGCCCCCAGCCCCACAGAGGCTGTGATGTGCATGGGGGAACTATGCCTTAGGGTGGCTGCCATCAGCTGGCAAACTTGGGAGGGGTACCCGTATCCTGGCTTGGGATGGCGGGGCTGGTGGCGTTGTTGCCATCAGCTGCTGTCCCCAGCTGTGTTCCAGCTCTGGGAGCAGGGCTTGAGCCCTCGTAAGCCAGTGACAGCCCTGTGAAGCTTTTCCTGCGACATTTTAAAAGAAAATGGGTTGGGGTCAAAGCCAGACAGTCTCACATGGGGAGACTTACGAAACGGCATGTATGAAATAGAAACATCTCAGAAGGCGTTGGCTGGGTGAGATTGATTTCTGGTGAGGAGGGAGGGAGGCTGTAACCCGTGAAGCCCTGCTTTCGTTTTACTGAAGGCATGGCTTGGTCCCTGCGGTTTGTGGGGGTTGTTGTACAGCCTTCCCCTGGGAAGGAAATACCTGCAGGGAGAATCCAGTGTAGTGTGAGAAATGCATCACTGGGAAACCTGGGGAACGGGAAGGTGAGGACATCCCTGGGGAGGGTTCCTGTGCCCCAGCATGGGAGTTTGTAGGGGAGGGGGAGGCCTCAGTGTGGCTAATTGGGGTTTTCAGGGCCAGGCTATTTCCAGGGGTTGTGGTTGGTACAGTGTGCTGTGTGCAATACCTGCAGTGTGTCAGAAGTCGTGTTGTATATAAAAAGATAGAAGGCCTCCTCAGAAATTTCACTGGGTTGCGGATCAGGCTTCTCATGCTTAAGTGGTTTGTGTTGTTCTGCTATGATAAGGCCCAGCAGGGATGTGCGATCTGGTGCCTGCAGCCACAGCTGCTGTGTGTTGCATGGTTCTCCGTGTACACCTGTTTGCAGAGGTCGGTTTCCAGGAGCCTGTGGCTCTGGCCACCTTGAGCTCAGTCCGGCTGCCACCCGGTGTGCCTAGTGCAGGTCACCTGTGCTGCTCCAGGTTTGCAATGTTGGAACCAGCACCAGGAAGCGCAGAGAAAACCCCTGGCAGAGGAGCGCGATGGAGCGGTGCTAGCAGCGACGAGATGCGAGTGCGCGGGTAACACGAGTCTCTCTTCAGTTTCAGATGCCTCTGGATGTTCAATGATAGCACTCCTCCATACTGGAGCAGCAAAGTTTCCCCAACACTTTCTTCCAAGGGTGAGACAAGCTGCGTGCCCCCTCCTCCCAGCTGCTCTTCTCAGAGGGTACGGCTCTGTCGTAAGCAGGAAACTGGCGTCCCACGGCTTTGGAGCTTCCATGGCAGCAATGTCGTCCTTCCCTCCACAGAGATATCACTACTTCTTAGTGCTGGATTTTGAGGCCACATGTGATAAACCACAGATTCATCCTCAGGTAAATGGTTGATCCTGTTAATTCTCCCTTTGTAAGTTGCTGCTGCTGTTCTGAGAGACGGAAGGAAAAGGTGTGGTGCTGACTAGCTCCTTTCCCTTGGTTCCTCCCCCTTCTTTCTGTTGCTGCCCCCCAGAGCCCCTAGCTGTCACCTGCTCTGTCAGGAGCAGTGCAGGGCTTCTCTTGTGGGAATGAAATAGAAGAGATGTCCGCTAGGGAAATGACAATACATGTATTATCAGAAACGCTGCTTAGTCACATGTATGTTTGTTGTCTGCCTGAAGTGGGGAGGGTTTGGAAATTGCTGGCTAGGAACCTGCATTAGTGGAGTGCTCACAGCAACCTTGTTTGATTCTGAGAGGAAAAAGGCTATTACTATTACTAGCCAGTAGCTTTATGAAGAAAAATGGTTTGGATAATATGAGTATGTGCAGCGTGATGGTGTTTCTAAATAGAGATAACAATAGTTCTGAGCTGTCTGATTGTGCTGAAGTTATCTTGCCTGGGTGTTCACTCTGCAGTGTAATGAGACAGGAACAGGTCAGCCCAGAGAGGTCTCCCAGGTGTCCCAGTGCCTTACCTCCTGAGACATGCAGAGATCCACATCAAGCTCAGATGGTTTTCTGCAGGCGGTTCTGCCATAATAGCGTAGAGCAAATTAGTAAATATATGTTCAGTTGTCACCAGGATGGGCCTAGGGTTTCTGTTTAAATTGGAGAAACATGCCAAAAAGAAAAAATACAATATTGGGTTGGTAACAAACAGAATTCCTGAGTCTCCAAGCTGAACTCTGACTTTGTACCATCCTCTGTACCAAGCAATCAGCCTCTTACAGCATCGTGTCTGAGAGTAACTTCTGTTTGCTTTGCTGCAAATATCCTAAATGCTGAGCAGTTACCAGCGTGGCACCTCGTTACCGCGATGGCTTGGTGCACTGTGTTCATTTCCCAGCACAGCTGTGGTTTCCTTTGGACCTGTCCTGTCAAAGGAGTGCTGCAGGTTGGGATTGAACTTACCTCATCTCACATGCCACCCATCTCCCTTGCTCCCTGACAAAAGGACTGCAAATTTGCTGCTCTTCTGCTGGGTCTTTGTGGAGGCTCTTGTGGCTCGGCATCCCGTTCTGCTGGCAGCTGTGACCGCTCTCCAAGTGAGATGTCAGGCTATTTCCTGCACGCTCAGCCTCGGGTGCACAGACCTGTCAAAGCTGTAAATTGGATCTACCTCGTCCCTTTGGATATGGGTTTGGTCTGTGCACATTTTGATGCAAAACCATGATGCATGTGGAGCTAGTTTACAGCTGGCAGTAAAAAGGAGCATGAGTGGAATATGATTACTACTGTTTTAAGGAGCTTTGTCCCCAAGTCCTTGCCAGAGAAAGTAATGGCCTGGGCCAAAGCAGATCTGCAATATATTTTGTTGCACCTTTAAGGTGGAGATCTTCTTCAGTGTTGTTTTTCCAGTCTGCTGTGTTCAGTGCCTGTCTGCGTTGTATCTTGTGTGGTGTAAGGGCATTAGTCCTTCCTGTCCTCACAAACAAATGAATTTGGCAAATGAAGAAGCGGCTTTTGCTGCTTGGGAGTTGGTGTCGCTGAAACGGCTGAGGTTGCCTGCTGGAATGGGGCAGCTGTACAGAAAAGAGGCTTTGTGAGCTGATGCCCCTACCTACACCTTTCTGGTCACTGCGGGGCCATGCGCCATGGTGAGCACACTGTGCTGCATATTTCAGCAGTGCTTTGTGCAAGGTCTTCCTGGCAGCACCTTCCAGTGAAGCAATGGCAGGCATGTTTTGAAGATGTGGTCTGAGGACAGACCCAGGAGCCAGAAGTGGTCGGGTTCTGATCTTAGCAGTGATCCTTGCTCTTTTTCTGCCTTTTTATTTTGTTTTAATTTTCATTACTTGCAAAATAATAAAAGTCGAGTAGGTGATACAGTGAAATTGAGATGCTCTGGAACCATGATGAGGAGGCTGCATACAGAGCTGCGCTGTGATCCAAGTTGCATTCAGTGGGTAGTCAGAGCTGTAAATTTAGCCAGCTCAGCCTGCAAGTCTGGCAGAGTGCACTTGCACCGTGCAGTACACTTCACGTTTCTCCCTAACTGCTCTTCAGAACACCCCAGCTCCTTAGCAGAAGGAGCTATCTTTTTCTCCGCGCCAAGGTATGTGCTGCTGTATCTGCTCCTCCTCCCTCTGCATTTAGTTGTGCTCCTCTGCAGCCAGCCAGCTCACTAGCATTGTCCCTGGGGAAGTCCCTCGTGCTCACTCAGGAGCTCCTGCATTTCCATCCCCCTTCGTGCTGTGCGGTCCCCTCCAAGCTCCCGTGGCACAGCCGCTGTGATGGCGATCAAGGAGGGTCAAGGGGCAGCAGTGTTCCCCTAGGAAGCCATCTGTGGAGTGGCTGTGTGGCAGCTGCCCTGTGCTTGAGTGCTTCTGCTCCTTTGTGGTCCGTGCCCTGCGTCTGCAGAGGAGCAGCAGCGTCGGGGTGGTGGCAGAGTGTGTGCCAGCCAGCCCATGTCCTTGTCACCTCCCCGACTCTTGACAGCTTTCAGCAGATCTGTCCCCAAATCAAAGTGCATATCCAAGCGCTCAAAGAGGCAGCTTGGCTTATGGGTTTTATGGATATATTTGCGAGTGATGAGACCATCCCAAGCAGAAAAGAAGGTGGAGGGTTTCACTACATTGCCCCAGATCCAGTGGGAAAACTGTGAGAATACAGGCACGGTCTGTGTCGTGTAGTGCTTCAACCAGCTAGAGGTCAGTAGGGGTTTGGCAGTAAGGGGTGTTTGGGGTGCCCTGTCACATCTCTGTAAAGCTTACCTTGTGTTTGGGATCTGACCAGAGCCGAGCAGGGTCACGTGGGAGCTGTTGCAGCATGGAGGTCACTGGACCTGGGGCAGCGGTGGTGGCAGCGGGCTTCGCCTGTCATCTCCAGCTCTGCCACTTTCTTCTCTCCCTTGCTGTCTGCTAAGGGTTTATGAGTGCCTGCTTCTTTTGTACACTGTCAGCTCCTAGGGGTAGGCTCGTGTGTTGCTCTAGATACACGAGCAAAGATGCATTAAGTGGGAGGCTTGCTCTCCTGTCCCTTTGTCCTTGCATGCAGCAGTGTTGATGTTGGCTGGTGCTTTCAGGGCTGTGTCAAGGAGCTGCCCAGGCTCAGATCTGCGGCTGCCTGTATCCTAGTGTGAGCAGGGCAGCAGGGGCTGTGCCCCTTTGGTCAGCAAGCCACGCACCTCACCTTCATCTTCAGCAGAGTGGTTGAGAAGTGATGGTTTTCTGAAGTGTAAACAGGTGTGATGGTAGAAATCAGAGCTGTTCAACACTGGGTTTGAAGTCAGGCCTCTAAGTAGGATGTCAGTCTCTAAGTAATGCAGAAAATCTGTTACATGAAAAACAAACAGAGCGCCTGCTGCCTGGACATGTCAGAGAGCATCAGAGCCTGGCCTGGCAGAAGCCACTGAGTCAGGAGCTGGACCGAGGAGCTGCTGAATTGCTAAATGAGCTGTTGGCAGTGGTGGGGTTACTGTTTGTTCATGTCAGTTTTTCAGGTACTTGACTTCAGTGTCTTGGGTTCACTTGGATTTAATAAACAGCTGGGAACTGGAAATTTCTCTCCTCCACTCTCTCTGAGAGGAAGGTACCAAGCGTTCAGATCCTCTCACTGCTAACGGAGGCTGTGACCAGAGGCAGAGAAATAAACTGATTACAGATGATACCTTCCTTGCTCTCTCAAACAGTGTGTCTTAAATACAAAAATAAGTTAATGGTTTTCTTTAGTGCATCCCACTTGTTTGAAGTTTGTTTAATGTGTATTTGACTGTTGTTTTTGTGTGTTTTTAATCAAAATTGCTGTCAAATGAAACTGGATGTACCTGGCAGTTTATTAAATATAGAACATCACTCACCACATCAACATGGAACCGTAGTCACTGAGACTACAAATAAGCGTGTCTTCAGTTACTGATTTAAGTGTACAAATAAATCTGTATGGTCACAGTACAAAACCACATCAACAAATGAGAGCCAGCCTTTCTTTAAGGTGATTGTAAGCACAAATGCAAGGTGAGGTTAAACTGGTTTCAGGTTGTGTTTCCTTGGTGCAAACGAGCACTCAGGGCAACTTCCCTGTTCTAGCTCCTGGCTGTGGGCAGGTCCAGCTGGAGTGGCTGGAACAACCAAGGCCTCTCTGCCGACCGCACCCACTCAGTGTCATTGCTGTGGTAGGGACAGCTGAGTGATGCCTCTCTGCTCCGAAGCTGCTGTGATTTACAGCCTGACCTTGTGATGTGAGTGGGTGTTGAATCCTATCCATGCAGGGCTTAGCGGCAGCTGTGCAGGCTGTGCTGAGCTCTGGGCGCGGGGTGGGTGCTAGGGGTGGGCTGAGTGGGGGGGACGTCTAGGAGGACTGGAGTGACAAAGCTCGGAGCGGGGCTGCGGGAGGGACTGCAGGCTGCGAGGCGTCCTTCAGGCAGCGCTTTGTGAGGGCTGTTGGGGCCCTCAAGGATGGGGTGGGGATGCAGGAGGTGGCTCGGGGGAAGCAGTAGTGGAGATGTGCCGGTGCCTGACTGTTCCACCCAGATATCCCCCTGTGGCACTGTTCTCCTCGCATGGTTCTTGTGTAGCTGTTGAGCTCAGTGCGTTGGAAATCACCTGCCAAAACCTTTACTGAGGTTGAGTGTGAGTTGCTGAAAAGTGAAGAAATTCAGGCTTGTTTCCCATGGCAACTTTAACTCAGCACTCTTGTGCGTAAGTATGGCGGTGGAATATTAATCTGCAATTACCTGTCTTCATGCAGCTTAGGCTTGGCTGTAGGTTTACATACATAGTTCTCCATTCAGCTTCTTATAGCGTTATTTCCAGAGGAACACCATTAAAGGTGCTTGTAATGCAGCCACTCAAAGCCTTTTGCTTTTTTTAGTAAAAGTAAAAAATACATATTTATCATCTCTTTGCCAATTATGGCTTACTTTCTACCCGTTATTTAATGAAGCTACGTGGCTGTTGCTATGCCATTCTTCTTATGTTGTAATGCTCTAGGTTCTTAGAGCATCAGGAAATAGTTCCTACAAAAGCTATTTTCTGTGGCTTTTCTGTTCATATTAATTACTTGAGCAATCGTTTGAAAAAACTTTTTTGAGGCCCTGCAGCTGGTACACATCCTGCTAAGAGCACGTAGATACCCATACCTCAGCGTGCTGAGAGGGGCATCTGAAATTAAAGAGATGCAGTTCCTTTTTATCATATTTTCTGTATGTCATGTGCCTCATTGCAGTTCCACTGGACTGTTGTGAGATCTTATTTTGCCCACTATTGAGAATAATGTCTTGACTTTATAAGACGTGGGGACACGGGGTGAGTGGTCAGTGCTCTGCCGCAGGTCCGTGGGGTCTGCAACCCGCAAAAGCTGCGTTCTCTGGGGCAGTCCTGCCTCGAGACCTCCCTCGCTCCCACAGTAAGTGGAGACAACCTTGCTGTGACCCGTGTGAGTCTGACAGGGCCGGCAATGGCTGCAGGCAGCAGAGTTAGCTGTATTTATTTAAAACCCGATGAGCTGGATAACATGAGCAGCTCCTGGATGCAGATCTCCCGGAGAGCGCAGCCACTCGACCACCACGCAAGACACCTGATGTCTGACAAAATTCAAAGCAATTTCTTCCTTAAAGATATAAACGCAGCATTATTACAGCAACAAGCCTGAAATACCCGGCACTCGGGTGGCCGATTGCAGCCGTCCCAACCTGACCCAGCCTGCTCGGCTTTGAGCTGGGCACTGGCAACGGATGGGACGGCCGCCTTGAAGCTGTCCCTCACGCTGCTCTTCCCCTCCTGCAGCTCCGTTTGATCGCTGTGTCCTTAGCTGTGCAAACATCACACGTGGTCGGGGTGACGAGTTGCAAAGCAGGCTTGTTGTTACAGCAGGAAGTAGTTGAGCTTCAGTCATCCTGAAAAGAAAAGCTCCCTGCGCATTCCTGAGCTGGCAACTCGGCTGCTGGTGCTGAAAGGTGTCTTTGCCTTGTCCTAAAGCAGCTGGGGAGAAGTGGGGGATGCAGGGGATGCTGCCACTGTGTGCCTTTCTGAAATTAAGGGACAGTGCCACACTTGTTCCTCCGCGGTATGGCACCAAGCGCTGCACAGGGATGCAGCGTTCCAGGCTTCTGTTCCTGGTGCCTTTGGGTGGTCTTGTGGCTTTGAGCAAAGCCTTCCCCGTAAGGAGGAGGTGGTGCTCAGCTCTTTGACGAGGAGGGCACGGGGCATGCCCAAATCCCCCGCTTTCTTCCCCCCTCTTGGTCTGGGCACTTGCTAGCTGGCAGCGTAGCTCTCGGTTACGTTATTCCCTTCCTCTCCGTGCCGAGCAGAAACGCGCTGTCACCAGCAGTTAGCTGTGATGTTTGTAAAACCCTGGCTGTTCATTTACATGCACTAACATGCCCTTTCTGCCCAGCCCAGATGTTTTAGTGTTGCTGGGAACATTGATCGCTCGTGCTGCTCAATATCAGGTGAAGAGGTTGGATCTTGATATGATTCGATGGTGCTGCAGCGGGGACTGCGCAGGCCAGCTGCCTGCAGTAGAAGGGAGCCGACTTCTTTCTTTCTATCTATCTGTCCATCCACTTTTGTTTATCAATATATAGTGTAGCTGTCATCTTGTAACAGAAAGGTAGGACTTGAAAATTCCCGTGTGCTGCTTTTAACCTGGTTTGTGTGCTAACTTCCCTCAAAGCTGTTGGGCTGGAATTGTTGTCTGTGTCAGTGGAGATTTTCTGGGAGGTTAAACATGTGTCAGCAGTGCTCGAAGAGGTGAGCTGAAATGTTGGTGTGCCTTTATTTCTCATGCCAGGTGTGGAAAGAGGAGGGAGTTCTGCTTTATTCTTGAAGGCAGCTTGCTGCTGGGGAGATGGAAATAATCGAAATAGCAAAAAAATAGCTCAGAAGTGATGGTTGTTGGCAGGTGAGATGATGTTGATGGTGAGAGGCAGGAACCAGCCTGTGAGCAGATGACCACCAAAGGTTTTCTTTGGGATGGAGGGATGAGGGTGGTGAGCCAGGTGTCGGAATGTCAGGTACCATGGCAGACATGAAACAAGCCCTGAGTTTGGGGGGAAATGTCATATCTGAAACATGGATGCTTCTGTTCAGGGCCCTGTAAGGAGGGACCTCAGCTGGAGAAGTGTTTCACTTTGGACTCCATACTTTAAACAAAAAATAATGAAACCATTTCAAGAGGATCCAAAAGAGGAACAGTGAAAGTGACAAAACACGTATGAGTGCAGGAAGGCAGTGCTCCAGCCTGTGTCTGCTGTGGGTAGGAAGAGCAGTCATGGATTTAAACAACAGCGAGGGAAATTCAGATTAGGCATTAGGAAAAACTTTTCAATGATAAGACTAATGAAACACCAGGACGGAATGCCTGGGGACTGTGTGAGTCTGTCTTATTGCAGTCTGTAAAAGCAGCCAGACACAGTCGGCAGTGATTTAGGGGCAGGTGGTGATGGCTTCGGGCAGGTGCACAGACTGGATGTCTCTCTTAAAGCCCAGGCTCCTGGAGGCATGTGATTAGATGGGAATTTCAGCTCCTATTAAAGAAAGAGAAATGGTCGCTCACCCTCACGGTTGTAAGGAAGCGCCTGAAAATGTGAACCAGGCTTGGTGTCAGCACAGAACCCAAAATACAACTCAAACCAGAGATTTTGGTATCAGATTTCGGTGCCTGGACATTGGGGATAGGTGAGGTTATCTGAAGACGGAGGGATGAAACCTTGGATATCCAGTGCTTGAGGAGCAGAAGTTGTCTTCACATCTTCTCCTGGTGTCTCGTGACCTTCCCATATTCATGCCTGTTCCCCTGCTTTGAATTCTGATCAGCACTTTCACCACTAGTGGTGGAAAAAGTAACCTGGGGGCCAGGTGCTTCCGCAAAGACCGTTGAGCAGTGTTAAGCAGTACCCAGAGTAACTTCCCGGGGGCAGAAGCAGGGTGAGACTCCCGCATGCCTGTGCAGGTAGGCGTCCCTGGGAGGTCAGCACAGCCCTGGGCCAGCACGAGTCTCCCTGTCCCCGTCGCCTTTGCGGTGCCTGTTTTGGTTAGTTTGATAAACATTCAGAACTGGGGAAAAGACCCATGAGGTCAGCTTGGCGACTGCCCCTGAGGGCCGGCACGAGGCTGCTTGCTGGGAAAGGGCTTTAGTTAAAATAATAATTAAGGCAGAGAATGGAAACAGGGGAGGCAGACCTGCTAGGCTAGTGCTGTCCTTACTGTGTCCCTTTTCCATTTTAATTGCCTTGGAAAAAAAGGAGAATCACAAGCCTTTAAAAGCTCTGATTCTTCCTGCTCCTCACCACCCCCCTCCCCGTACCCTCCCGGATCTTGGAGGCATCAACTCTCATCTGTCAAAGTGTAAATCAGCAATTAAAACACAAACAGCGAAATGCCAAAGATGACCCGAAGCACAAAGCAACTGACAAACAAGTCCGGACAAATCGGCGGATAATTTATAAGCATTGCCCTAAAATCTAATTATTTGGCAATTCGAATTTGCAGCCGGCCAGGGCTATGCAATAAATTTAACCCGCCATAAATTATTTAGGAGCAGCCCGTGGTGTAAATCAAAACCACGAGTGTTTGTTTAAGAAATAAGCTCCTTGTGCATAAAATGACTTTTTTTTTTTTTTTTTCTTTAAAGAAGGGACAGAAAAAAATCCCTGAACAAAACAAGCTGGTGCTGAGCCTGCATCCCCTTCACGAGACCCCCTTGCCTCTTCTGCCCTCACTGTTTTTGGAGGTGTAAAGTGGTCTTTGGGAGGAAGTTTTATGCTTTTCCCTATCAGAAAAAAAATCCCCTTCTCTCAAAGGCGTCTGCTTGTTTTTATTGCATTTTGAACAGTCAGCTCTGATTTTTATGGGCATCTTTTATTCTTGTGTTTATTAAACTTCTTCATATGGGGGTGGGAGTAAGGGATAAATTATTCCCTGGTAGTTTTAGAACTGAGTAGGCCACACATCTTCCCCAAATGTATAAATCAGTGCCCTGGCGTGTGCCCTGTCCTCTTCTCACGCTGGCTTCTGGATAAAAGGCTGCTGAGAGCCAGGAAGTTCTGCCGGGCATTGTGTGCTCCTAGCCTAGTACTGCCAGATCCAAAACGATGAGCAGGAAGGTTCTGCCGTGGAATGAGTGCAACTTCAGGCGATTTCTTTGCGGAACCTCTTGCTGGTACAGGAAACATTCGCTAAGTGTAGCCGTGTGCTCGTGTGTTGCTTCGGTAATCAAGAAAATGACGGGAGCTGTGCTCCTACATCCCTGCTGTGGTGCTGCAGGGGGGGAGCTGCATTTAAGGCAGCTGGGCAGGGAAAGGCTGGGTTTACAGCACCGATTTCACATGCCCTTGTGAATTTTTCAGATCCCTTCTAAGGGGAAGCCCATCGCCGTTACGCAGCACCCTGCGGACGGGGCGGCTGCGTTGCGTGGGGGGCTGCTACCCGGCCCCTCTTTTTAGGGGGAAGATTTAAAGAAACAAGGCAAAAAAATCTGAGTGAGCTGTCTCATGGACTTGTTTGAATTACCACAAAATCATAAAGGCGCGGTTGTTGTAAAGAGAGTGGGTTTAGTAATGGATCTGTGTGAGCCTACGGCTCTGTCGGACCCTATTGTCAAGGAGTTTGGGGAGCAGCGGAGGGAGGGGCAGGGTGCCGATGCCTTTTCCTTTAAGCGTGTTAATATTGATTTTAGAAGCGCTGTGTTCTAACAATATAAATGCAAATGCCTGTAATTGGGAGCTGCGTGCAGAATTTCTCAACACACAACATGTTCAACTTTTCGCCACGCGGAAAGGAAAATAAAAAGCTGCTTATTTATTGCCGGCGGTTTGAATCCCGGGTTTCCTTTCAAGTTGCTGTGCGGTGGTAAATAAAGCACCTAATTGCAGTGCTTGGAAAACTCAAATGGGGGCATTTGTTCTTCTGGGAGCTGGCGGCTCTTTGCAGCCTGCGGACCCCTCAGCATTATGTCAGCACGCCCTGAACTTCTGGTGGTGCTTCGAGGAAAAGCTGCGGGGGGAAGACTTCCAGACCCCAGCGAGGTGACAGAAGCTGGAAAATGTGGTGGAACTGGGAATGTGCGAGGATCTCAGGGTGGCAAGGGAAGGAGGCATCAGCGAGCCTCTGCTGTGGTTCCCTGTGCTGCTCTGCTCTCCTTTCCCCGTCTGGACAAAAGCAGGGGCAGGACTGGAGCCCAGCACTGCAAGCTCGCTGGGCAGCTGGGGGGGGGTGTGTCTGTGCTCACCATTTCACCATAATCACTAATGAAATTCTAGATCTGCAATAACATTTTGGATATCTAAAACAAACCATATGCTTGTTTAAAAAAAGAAAAAGGAAAAAAAGTGGAAACAGATCAACTTTAAGCCCTAAATTCTTGGTAATAGAGGCCTCTTTTTTCCTCTTTCTGTTTATGTTTGATAGATATTTTTGTTTCTGCAGGAATGTCAACTCTTAATTTCATGATGTATCATGGGCTTAAGAAAATTGAATTTAATAAAGGCAAAAGATGAATGGCACCTTTAAAGGTCCCAACACTTGTCTTTATTAGCAGGACAAACTGCAGGGTCTCCGAACACTGCTTCCCTCCAAATGAAAGTTTAAATGAAAAGTACAGCAGTGTCACAGGTTAAATTTCATTGCAGGACTGGCTAACAACGTTAGTGAGGAGTGGGGCTGATTTCATGGGGCAGGGATCTGTTGCCTTAGATACCGGCGGAGCAAACACTGCCAGGGACTGGAAAAGCCTCCGCTGCGGGGAGCGTGCAGATAAGCAGCCTGCGGGGACCAGTTCTTTACCACGTGCCTAAAAACTGTCCCAGTCAGCCCAAAAGAGCTGCTGCTTTCGCCCGAGCTCAGCTGCCTGGCCGCGTGCTGGATATTGTTAGATTTTCCACAGTTTTAGTAATGCATTTTTTTTAAAATTTTATTTCATTGGCCCGTTTCAGTCCGACCCTCCTGGCAGTGCTTTCTGCCTGTGGTGCTGGGAGGTGAGCTGCAGCAGCTCAGCCCCTTTCAGCCTGGCTCTACATCCAGCCTCTCGATGGCCCCTGGGGACATTCCTGGTCCCTTGGGACCGGGCGAAATGTGCAGGAACCTGTGCCCACGCGTGATGGGAGTGCCCCGGACAGCGCTGCCCTCGCTCAGCTTCAGTTTCTCCTGCTCCACCAGCCGGGGCCGGTGCCTTTGGATGCACCTGGGCGGTGCTCAGCCCTTTTCCCTCTGCATCCTCCCCCAGGTCCCATCCCAGCAGTGGGAACCGGCTCTCTCAGCGGCCATCAGCAGGGTTCTGCAGCCTGGGGAGGGAGGGATGCTCCCAAAGCTCCTCCTGTGCGTGCAGGTTGTGCGCTGAGCACAGCTGCCCCGGGGAAGCCCTCTGACCGCTCAGTGTCTCCCTGTGGCCACTCCAGCACTGTCAACGTTTCATTTCTTTTTCCAGCTTCCCATCCCATCAGTCACGTGCCCCCTGCAGCACGCCCTGCTCAGGGCCAGGTACCTCTCCCCCAGAGATGCAGGGTGTTTCCCCTATTTAAATTATTTGCTGTTTCCATTTTCCCACCCATCCCCTTGCCCTCAGTGATGTCATCAGCTCCCACTTATGACCTCATGGTAATTTCCACCACGGGTCATGGGGGTCCAGAACTGTGTTAGTTCCTCTGCAGTGACTGCATTTCCACATGCTAATCTTACTCGCAGGAGTTAGATTTTTTTTTTTGTGTGTGTGTTATTTCTTATTTGTCTCTTCCAGATGTTTTCAGGCAATTTTTTTTTGTTGTTAAACTAATTCCATTCATGTTTTAAAAATTTATGAAAGCGCTAATAAAAATGTCAAAGTGGTAAAAATGTTAGCTTTTGCTCTGCTTTGATTAAATTTTGCAAACTGTTTTTGAATATTAAAAAGCAATATTTTTTTTTATTCTCTCTCCCCCTCTCTGTTTCTCTCCAGAAGTGATTTGAGAGGCTTGTTGCATGGATATCACTCAGCAGGCTCATTTGCACTCCAGAACCTTGGTGCCATGCATCTCTATTAAATAACATAGACAGATTATTCTTTAAAGACACCAAACAAATTGTCACTTCTCCTCTTACATTAAACTGGAAGGAGGAGAGGGATGAAGAAGGAGAGCTGCGAACACAAAGGATTTTATCGCTGTTATTCAGTGGTCGGCCTTTTTAATTTCATGTATATTTTTTAATAATTGTGAAATCCATTGTAACTGGATTTGTTTAAACTTTATATTAACAGGTTCATGTAAATTTTTGATTGCTGGTTATTCAAATAATTGAACATTCTTCTGATGAAGAACATTTTTATTTCCCTATCTCAGCATGGGTTGGCTACAAAGAGGAGAATGAGCAGGGTGTACTCCTGTGCTGCATTCTGCAGGGGTGGGGTGGGGTGGGGTGCCCCTGTCCCTCTCCTCCCTCCATTGCAGTGCTCCTTGCGACTTCAGTTTCACCTTTCCTGGGCTCCTGCACCGCGTCCCACCCCTGCCACAGAGCTTCCAGTTGGCTTTGTTTGGGGCTCCGGTTTGTTTGGTGTAAGTGAACAGCTGCTCTTCTTCTCACCCCATTCAGGAAATCATCGAGTTCCCTATCCTGAAGCTGAATGGCAGGACGATGGAGATCGAATCCACCTTTCACATGTATGTTCAGCCCGTGGTGCATCCCCAGCTTACGCCCTTCTGTACAGAGGTAAAGTGCAAAGGTTCCTGGGTTCTCCGAGTGCCCCTGGGGAGCAGGTTTCTGTGGCACCGGGTCTGGGGCCCCCTTCTCATGGTGCAGCTGTGGGATGGGGGGCTGCCGGCCTCGTGTTGAGGGCAAGGGGAATCATTTTGTGTCATGGTGGTGGCGTGCAGAGGCCTCTGTTTGGATTCATGAGTAACTCCAGTTCTGATCTGCTAGCTGAGGTCAGTTCTACTTGCAGCTAATGGGCGTGTTCCTGGGTGACCGCAAAATGAAAGGACTGGTATGTGTTGGCTGATGCGCAGAACGCTGCAGCCCCCGTGGAAGCTCCTGGGGACTGCCCTTTGCTGGGTACGGTCACAGAGAGCATGGTGCGTGGGGAGGACGTGGCGTATTGCTCCGTACTTGGGGGCTGTGACTCTTCTGGGGGCCTGCCTGTGGGGTGTGAGGAGCCCACGGAGTGGTGAGATGCTCACATCTGTATTTCTGAGATTTGCTGATGTTGTGCTTGCGGGGCACTTGGAAAGATTGCTGGAGAAATGGCACCTCCTTCCTTGGTTCCTCTCATTGCTGAAGGCAGCTGCTCTGGAGCTGCAGCCACCTTTCCCTTGCTGGAGATCAGAGGATGAAGGTGGCACGCAAGGAACTTTGTAAATGCCATCCCTGATGTTTCAAGGGAGCATGGGGTAGTGGGTGCCTTTTTATTTTTTATTCGTTCAGCACAAAAAGTTATCTGCAAGTGGGTACTTCCTCCCTGCTGTAGCCGTCAATGCAAAATTTTCAAGTCCCTTTTACTTTGGGCTTTTTTCCTGTTCCCCCCACTGTTTTGGAGTTGGCCAGCCCAGCAACAAAAGCACTGGTTGAGGGCTCAGGCTGTCTGGGTGTTTTGTTCCATCCTGGTCTGAGCCAGGATCACTGACACCAAGGTGTGTTTCCTCCATTCTCTGTGTCTGCAGGTTTAGGCTTGTCCTGCATGTGGTGGTTAATTAAAAGTGACTCCTGAGTGTTAAGTGGAGCCTCCTCCAGGACCAGCTATGTTTGCATGTTGTTAAAATATAGAGACATACACTTTTTTTTTCTCCTGTAACTAAAAACCAGCTAAAGGTATTTTATTTAAAAGAGGGGGAAAAAAAAAAAAAAAAAGACTAAGCACAGAACTCATTACTCCCAGGAGAGGGGCTTTCAGAGAGCCCTCTGTTTTCACACATTTATAGCTACGATGGAAACGTTTCTGAAACCTTAGCACCAGAAGGCTGGACAACTACTTGGGCTTGTCCCTGTGCACAGGGGACTTGCTGGCCGTGTGCTTGTACGGATGTATGCTGTGACATCTCACAGCTCGCACCCGATCTTTGCTAAGAGCAGTGCTACCTTCTAGAGTAAGGCCTGGAGGGCAAGTTTCATGCCCCCTGATTTCTAGAGAAGTCGTCTCACTAATTCACTCCCACTGACATTCTTTTTTCTAGCTGTTCCTCTGTTGCATCCTTTCCCCCCACTCGTTCATCCCTCCATTACTTGCTCTGCTTTCTGCAGGGGATGTGGTGGCCCCATAGAGACCTGTGGGGTCTAGGACCCGTAGGCAGCCCCGGAGCGGCACTGGCCGTGCTGTGCACCCCGCTCCCACACAGCCCCAGCACTCGCCATCAGCTTTCAGCTGGTTTATGTTTTCTGAAAAATACCCATTTTGCTAAATGCCAGTAAAGGGCTTTGTCTAGGCACCTCTGCTTACAAAGGGTGAGATTTATTGGCCTCTTTGTCTACAAAGAAAGACCTGATTATCAGATTGTACACCAGAGACAGGTGCTTGGGTAATCAGCAGCCTGTCTTGGAGCAGAAATACGATGGTTTCCCAGATAAACTCTGTTGCAAAAGCGATGGCATTGACACTGCACGGGAGCCTGGCTGCTGTGCTGCCGTTTTCCCTCTCCCTGCGCATTGCTTTGCCAGGAGGCAGTTGCCCTGCTGGCTGAGGGCTGTGTGTGGGAGGCTTACCAGGGCCACCCGATGTTAATCCTCCGATCTGGAGCATCTTCACATTCCTCTTCTTGAAGAAGACAGCACGAGAAGGGTGTCTGCAAGGGTGGAGAGCTCATGGTCGCACCCTCTTTGCTTAGGTTTGGGGGTGTGTGTGCTGTACCCTGGCTGCAGGAGGTTCCTCTGACCTCCCACACCAGTGGCCAGGAGCGCACCTTCCATGTTGGTTCGTTCTCTCGCCCTGTTCTCATCCCCTTCTCTTGGCCTGACTGTAGGACATGAGTCATAAGGCTTGGGTCTAACGAGGAGTGTGTGAACATTCAGACAGAGAAAGTGGAGAGCACTTACAGGAGGTCAAGAGCTGCTGCTAGAGCTCCTTGTGCCCTTTTGGAAGATGCAAGTGGTTTGTGTGATGCCCAAGAAATCTCATGCCAGGAGCCTTAAGTGAAAGGTTCCCTCTATGCACAAGATGCTTGTTCAGGCTTTTTCATGGTCCTTTGCTCTCTTTTATGATTAATTTTTATTGATTTTTTTTTTTTCTTGGAGGACCAGACAATAAATGTACAGAAAGATAAACAGCTTGTTTATGTTGCCAAACACCATGTGCTGCTTGGGATCGCCAGTGAAACTTTACAGTGGTGCAATTTCATGTTTTTATATTTTATCAAAACTGTGAAATCAGTTCTGCAATACCACAGAAACCCAGTGCAGTAGGGTGGGTGCTACAGGTGGTGTATGTAGCTGAGAGCAGAAAGGATGGGAGAGTAGAAACCTGGTCCCTTTCAAGCAGTTCCTCTGATTTGTGTCAATGTTCCAGAGCCTGGGTTCGAGCTGCCCGCCGAGAGCTGGAGGCAGGGCATCGTGAGCTGTCCTCTGCCAGGCAAATGCACGGCGAGAGGCAGTGAGAAGAGGGAGGAAAGAGGCAGCGAGCTTTAAAATTTGCGCTGAAGAGCCTTGCGCTCATCTCCTGAACCTGTTTGCTTCTGAGAATATGGGGAGTCTGCAGGCAGCAGCTGTCACCCAATTAAAATACAGATTAATATGAAGACAGTTTCTGGAATATAAGAGTGTCTGTGTTGCTCCACTTCCTTAAAACTCCACCTCATAATGACTTGATGAACTTGAGAAACCCACCTAGAGGAACTCTGCATTCTTAAAATTAAAATACTTTCCCTAAAAGGTATACATTACCATTCCATGGAAGTCACGATGAGAAAATAATCTTTCCACTTGCAGCTTATTCAGTGAGTCAGGTATTTGGTATTCATTAAATGCAATTACAGTTTAATTGGAGTTTAATCTTTTTCTTTTTTTTTTCTCCTCCCTTCTTCTGAGTTCAGTGCTGTAAGCCAAGTAGCCAATGTAACAGAGGGGCAGAAGCAGCTGAGCTTTCTGCTGCTTTCTGCTGCTGCCGTGTTTTAGCAGAGCGTAGCCCCGTGGTTTGCAGCAGGACATGTGTTGTGTGAGGCGGTCCCCGGGAAGGTGCCGGGTGAAGTGAAATACTGTAGTGTGCACTTGTTTTAATAATGATTTTTGTAATTACTCAGGTGCATTGATGGCAAGCTACTGACCTCCAATATTCAATATGGTAAAAGACAGTTTTGTCAGTTGGAAGGCAGACAGAAAAATTATCTGGTTTCTGCGTGCCTCAAGCTATCACAGGCACAGGCCCTTGAGACCGCATCTCTTTGTGCACATGCTGCCTTGAAACAGCCAGCCCCTCCAGCCACAATTTTTTGATGCCCAGCACAGGGGGTGAGTGGATTCCCAGTGGTTCTCACCTAGCAGTAGTGCTCTGTGCACTTACCTAACACCGTGCTGTTTTGGTGTCACCCTGGTACCAGGGGTGTGCCCAGAGCCCCCTCTTGCTGCCCTGCCTGTGTGATTCAGAGCAGCATCAGACGTGGAGAGCTGGGACGGGGCAGCACTCAGGCACTGTGTTGGTACCTGCAGTGGCACCGCTGCTGCCCGAGCGCATCCTGCCCCACTGGGAGCCCGCTGTTTTGTGGGGTGGGCAGGAGCCCCCTCATTTCTCTGCCTTGGGGACGAAGCTCTGCCCTTTTCTGTGGCTCTGCTGTGGCTGGCTCCTCAGCATGCCCACGTGTGTCACAGGAGCGTGTTCTGGTTGCAGGGAGATGGGAAGGAGAGGAGACCTTTAATGATCCTTTGAGCGCTGCTCTGATGGCTGCTCTCTGTCTCTCGTTTCAGCTGACTGGGATTATTCAAGGCATGGTGGATGGGCAGCCGAGCCTCCAGCAAGTGCTTGAGGTAAGCAGAGTAACCTTTATTTCCTGAACTCTGACCTCTGGCCCTGTCGTCTCCTCTTCATCTCTTTCCCTGCACCCTCCCCTTGCTGAGAATCGAACCGCGTAATTTGACTATGATTACAGCTTCATTAGAATAACATTTGCTGTCACGTCGGTGACACGCTGCTGAGAGTATTGAACCATTGATCTGTCATCTCCAGCTGTTCATGTCAAGGGTACTGACAAGATATCCAAACTCTTGCCAGCAGATAGGAGAAGAGGCGATTCTTGCTTGAGCCCATTTTAAAGGACCAAGGCATTGCTCGAGACTGCTGCTCTGGGAGCTCTGCCTTTTTTCCTTTCCCTCTCTCAGCACTTTATTAAATTAATTTTTTCTACCTATTTAAATGCTAAATAATACATGTAGTATAGAGGGAAAATGCCTCTAAAATCTAATCTAGAGGATTTGCAAATGCAGATATAGCCCTAATAATGCCATCTGCTTAATGTTGAATTCCTACAGCTTTTAGAGCTTAATTAGCCTGGAAGTGTTTCTCCATCAATAGCTTTTGTTGGTAGTCAAACAGTGAAGGAAACCTCCCCAAGCAGAGCCCGCTCAGGCTGCAGGTTGCTGTTGGATGCATTGTCTCTGTCAGGATTTCCACTGCTGTGTTACCTAATTGTTCCTAATCAGAATAATTGCAACAATTGCTTATGTGAAGAAATCAAATTAAAGGCTTTAAAATCCTCCATGGAGACAGCACTTCATGGGCGCTCCCATCAGGGTTCAGAAGGGCTGCAGCGGGAGCCTCGCCGTGAGATCCTGGAGGCGCAGGTCCTTGTGGGGCTGGGAGAGTTCTGCTCTGGGGTGGTGCTCCCAAGAGGGCTGTCCTGCAGCGGGATGCGGAACAAAGCGCTGTCCTCTGCCAGAAGGTCTGCAGCAGCGGTATGAGGCCAGAGAGGGTGCTCTGCAGGGTGACATCTTGCATCCGTGCAAACCCTCTTCCCTGCCTGGTCCCCAGTGCTCTGCGCACAGCGAGCGACAGCAGCATGTGTCCCTGAGCACGCGTGTGCCTGTGCCTGCTTCTTTCCCCATGGGGGATCACCCTCTTTGCCTGGATGGGTGACGGTGCATTGCTGCTGGAGCATTGCCAGCAAATGGTTCGCTCCAATCCCTTGGAATCATCACAGAGTATGGAAACATTTCTGTTGATTTTTTGTTGTTGTTGTTTGGACTGAAAAGGTGTTGACACAGCTGCACATTTCTAGGTTAAAATGAGATTTGGGTCAGACAGTTTCTGGGGCATGTTGGTTTATTCAGGAGCTGAAGGTGTCGAGTGAGGGGGAGAGGAGGGATTTCTGCTGCTGGTGGGGCTGCAGAATAGCTGCCAATTGCCTGTCACCTGGCCTGTCATCTGCCTCCAGAAGAGTTTGGGCATGTGATGGCAAGGATTTGCTAGTTCGAGCTGGAGTGATTGTCAGGGGGGTTAGCTGAGGTTAGTTCTGCCTGGTTGCTCCCCAAAGTGGATGTGTGTCCTCCAGATTAATGTGGCCCATTTCTGAAGTGGATCCAGAACATCTGTCTCTGTGGGAAGTTTATTGGGAAAATTGAGCTCACTTTAAACCCACGCAGTTTGCTGAGTGAACACCTCCTTGGAACTGTAAGGAGGAAAAAGAGACCAGGCCTGGGGAGGAAGGGGACACCTGGGTCTGTCTGTGACTGCTTGGGTGTGCCCAGCTCTTCCATGTCCCCTTTGAGCTGTATGAATTGGAGAGTGTGAGAAATGCTGTGGATGAAGGACACCATCCCAGGATGTTTCCCTGGATATCCAAGCAGGTAATCAGGATTTCCTGCTCAAATCAGTTCTGCTGCCTGATTCCCCTCAGTTCCCAGCCTGATGCCTGGAGGGCTGTGGTGGAGCCTTTTGCCTTGGCTTTTCCTTCCTTACCCCAGGCTGCACGTGAGAGCTTCAACACGTGCGTTCCTCTTGGCTGGAGGGGACACAGGTCGTGCTCGCTTCAAGCCCATTTGGTACAGGGAGAGGAGAGGTGGAGGAAAGCCAAGCAACAGCGCAGCCGTGTCGTCCCATTAGGGCTGCACAACTTCCATCCCTCTGTGAGCAGCGCGGCTGCGGTGCCTGATAAGATCATCTCCGCTCCGGTTGCCTGATGTCTCCTATCAGAAATCTTCAAAGGTCCAAACGTGCTGTTGTTCAGATGGTGAGCAAAGAGAGGAGAGAGAGAGGGAAAGGGGTGGATAAGATCACAATTTTCTTCTCTCTTGATTGCAAGCGGCTTATCTGAGTTTAACTGTTGTGGCTCGGCCTGTCTCTGCAGAACTCATCCCCTTTTCTTGCCTTCCTTTCAGAGGGTTGACGAGTGGATGGCGAAGGAAGGCCTCTTAGATCCCAGCGTCAAGTCGATTTTTGTGACCTGTGGAGACTGGGATTTGAAAGTGATGTGAGTATGGAAGGGGAGGGAGGTTTTTCTGGGCTTTATTGCTCCATGCTTGCCAGTAGTGTGGATGCCTTTGTCCTTACAAGCCTCCGACTGTCCCTAGTCTTTGTTTTTCAGGGAAACCGTTGTTTGCTGTGCGTAATTGGGAGTGGAGGGTTGTTTAAGAAGACAGGTAGGTGCTAGGCATAGTGCCAGATCACTGCCCAGGATAATCCCTATAGCAAATGAATCCTTTCATAAACCCAAAAATGGTTTAAACTGGGGCTCTGTGAAGTTTCCTGTTCTCTCCAACATATTTTCCAAATGGATGGGTATCCCTGAGCACATGAATGAAACTCCTTATCTGAACTCTCAAATCAAGCAGTGGTCCTTACCTGGCTTTGACCTGCAAGGCCTTGTCCCTGTCATCCTGATGCGTTAACTGGTCGTGAGTCAGAGTAGCCTTTGGAAAGAGAGCACAAACCAAATCTGGCACATTTCATCAGTGTTCTTATTGTTAAGGTCACGTTCATGACCTGGGCAACTGGTATCTGCAGAGGACCAGGTGGGGACATGCACTGGGATCTACAACTGTTGATGTATGCACATATTTTGTTACGAAAATAGCTATACCAGCAACCTAAAAGTGCGATTAAAAAAAAAAAAAAGTGGAGTTTTCTAAGAACTAAATTAATCTAATCTGTAAGATATTTGCAGATCGCTATCATTGTGCTGAATTCACTTGGATTGCTGTAATCTTGCTTCAGCTTCTCAGAGTGCTGGGTAAAGACTCCTGTTGTTATCGCACCAGTAAAGCTTGGACTTGACACATAGGATGCTGAGCTGACATCCACAACTCGTTAGTAGTGTTACTTGCTGTTCACTGTGACATTGGTTTCCCCAAGCTGGAAGCCTAAATAAACTCATGCAGCCTGGGAGCAATCAGCACCGGTTCCTTCCCTGCACAGTGGTCTTTGTAGAGTGGCAGCTCCTTGCTTCCTCCTGGTATGATTAGTGAGACATGAGATACGAGCATCGAAGCAGCAGCACAAGCGCTAGTGGAGATGAGGAATTTGCCATGCTCTTTTCAGTCAAAATTTGCTGGGTCTCTGCTGGAGCCATGACCAGAACTTGTGTGTGAGTGTATTGTCAGTTCTCTGTCCCTGGTTTAGGTTAATATATTTTTCTTTGTATATCAAACTTTTGTTTGAAAGTAACACAAAGACAGATGCAGGGATGTGCTAAACTTCCATTTCTCATCTCTTTTCTCAGCTCTTTACTCCTGTATTGTTGTTCTGAGAGTCCAGTTTACTGCTTTTGGTGATGGTTGTGAGGAGTAGAGTTGTGATTCGCCTGTGCTCAAAGCCCATCTTCCCATCCCTTGCACAGCAGGATAACAAGGTTCCCAGCTAATGCCATCCTAACTCTGTATGGAGTGGGCAATCTTCTGGGTTTTTCCCTTGCTTCAGAGCACTGCAGTGGGGAAACAGAGTGAAGATGAGCCCTGTTTCTGTTGAGCCGTAGGGGCTGTGGGGTGAGCTGGGCCAGCAGGACACGCAGCTCTGGAGCCCACATACTTGATTCGCCATTTGCAGCGGTCTCTCGCATGGATTGTGCCTCACTAGTCAGCTGGAAAAGAACACTCCACTCCTGGCCACGAGGCTGCAGTGAGTGGTTCATTTCTCCCTCTTCCTTTCAAAAAATTTTTTTAAACCATTAACTTCAGAATTCAATCCTGAAGCGTCTCCAGGGCAGAGCAGAAAATACATTTCGTGTTTCCAAGCACAGATCCGGGGAGCCTGGCCGCTCGGCGCCGATTGGGCGCAGCAGCGTGCAGCGTCGCATCTGATTAGGGCTGTGCTGCTGGATGGGGCTCGAGTGAGGACTCCCTGCCAGCTCCCACTTGTCTCATTTCCCATTACTTCTATCCGTCACCACAAATGCTGAGTCTCCCTCCTAAACTAATTAAGTTTGCGTGTGTTTAGACACATTGCCAAATAGGGTTTAGCAAAGCAGAACTGAGCATCTCTTTTTAAAGAGGGAAGACACGGAGCTGAAACAAGGCTACTTAGACAGGGAGATGTATCTTCAGAGAGGTGGAACATCTAGGAAGTATTCCAGGGAATTACCCTGTACTTCCTTACAAGACTTGTGGTGTAGCTGGTGCCCTCTTCTGCCATGTGGAGACCACGTGCTTGGCTCTGGAGCAGCAAGAGGGGAGGTGGTGCTGCTCCTCCAAGTTCGGAGGAGTGTGTTCTTGGAAGCATTGCATGGTAAAAACCCCGCTGGGTTCCTCTTACTAGTGTCTCGTGGGGTTTGTAGTTCTTTGTAGCCTTACTCCTGGCTTCTCCAGCAAAGACCTGGGCATTGAGTTTGGTTTCAGTCTGTGTGTGTTGTTGAAGAGCTGGGGAATGGTGTCATCTGGACTGGCCTGTCTGCTGTGGGTGCTTCCAGCAGGTGCCACTGGTAGGTGTCAGGGCACTGGGAAGCACATGGGTGAGCAGACTGGATTTGGGGTGGTGGCTGGGACATGGAGGAGGAACCTCCCAGCCTGTCAGTGGTTGATGTGGGGGCAAGGTGGGTGAAATCCTGTCAAAGCCAGGAGTCTGCAGCAAGTGTAGCACTCAGCTCAAAGGGAAGCACAAGAGGAACAGTGATTGTCAAGGTACAGCTCTCTGATGAGGGTGTCTAGCAGTGTCTGGGTGTGCAGCATTCAAGGTGGTCATTCAGCTGCTAAGGGACCTGTGAAGCCTGTTCTTGACTCAGGGGTCTTCAGAGAGTGAGGTTTTGCATGGCTGCAGTCTTTATTTTTCTTGAAAACCAGAGCTTTCCTGGAAGATGACAAGAGCTGTTTCTGCCTAGCTCTCCTCTGACCACAGGGAGCACAAGTCACAAGGAGCTGGGAAAGGGACACAGGCACCTGGGAAGGGCTCATGGAGGCATGAGTTGAGGTCCTTGGCCCTGCCACCGATGGCTTTGTTGTGGTCATAGAGAAAATGGGGAGGGAAGTCACTGCTGGAGGATTTGGCTGCTGCTGGAGAGAAGGCTCTGAAATGGTGTGCTCATCCCCACCGACTGTGCTCGGATCAGCTGGCATTCAGCTCTGAGCCAGGCTGGAGTCAGGGAGACAGCAGCTCTCCTGCTGCCCCTCCCTTTCCCTCTTGTTAAGATGCAATTTCTTTAATGAGGAAAACCTCTTGAGTAGGAACATCACCTTTCTGAAGGCTTGTCCTGACAAGGCAGTTCAAGCCGACAGAGTCGTGGATCAGCTTCAGCAAATATCAGTCACTCATTACAGAGACTTCTCCCCGCCACCCCCAGCAGCACCCCTCGTTCCCAGACAAGGGAATGAATCACACTCCTGCTCTTGAATACATCATGACAGTCGTGGTTCTAATGAGAGAGGGCCATTCATTCTGGGTGGAAAGTTCCCTGTGCCGACACAGAAATGTTATTAATTAAAGAGAGCTACCTGAAGCAAAAGATGAAAGGAGCGCCAGACCTGCCAAGCTAAACTATGAGTGGGGATACAGCCTCGTTAGGCATACGGTCCTCGAGCCCAGCGGGAGGATTCCTTCAGCCTGTTGCAAGGAGCTCTCCTCCAAGTTGAAAAGCTCCAGGGCCAGATTCAGACCCAGCTTTAATGCTGGGACATCATCCTGCACCCATGTGGAACTGCTGCTGGTGGTTAGGCAAACTGCATTGATGTGGCCTTGGGTGGTGGGGGTAACGTACCCCTGAAGGGCTGACTGCAAGAGGTGATTTTAGTGGGAAGAGAGGGTACTCGGAGTCTGCTAGGGTTGAGCCCTTGCATTGTTAATGCTGTAGCGTGGTTTCTCTTTGCTGAAATGTCCAATTGTCTCCCTCTGTGTGTGGAACCATTTTGCCTGCTCTGTAAGCACTATGTGAATTAATCTTGGCAGCCAAAGGAACGTTTTCACCGTGTGTCCGTGCTGCAGAGCTGAGGCACAGCGTGGCTGGGTGATAGGCCTGTGGTCGTGCTTGCAGCCAGGGGCAGAGCAAGAAGCTGGAGCCACATCTGCTGGATCTCAGACCAGCACCTTGATGTCAAGAGCACAAGTTGATCCTTCTCCTTCCAGGTTTGGATCATTCTGCAGATGCACCAGATGAGTAAAAATGCACGTAGGCCGTGCTGTGCGTTCCTCCAGCATGAAGAGGTTTGTACTGCACTTACTGTGGCTGATCAGAACGTGCTAATTTATTTCTTTACAGGAAACTACTGCTCAGAAGTTTTTTATTTTCTTAAATAAGTGTTAAAAGGCAAGTACTCTCTAATACAGTGATAAAACACTGTGAAGTGTCTTGAAATGTTTATAGCCTTTGGTGCTCTTCCTAGGTTGCGTATTAGTAAATTCTGAGCAATGAATTATACCACCACTTAATTTTATCTTGCTATTTTAATTCTTCCCGTGCAAGCTGCACTGGCTGGGAGGACACCTGCCTTCTGAGACCAGCTCAGAGTGTGTCAGTGGGTTGGTCTTTCTGGCCTTCTGTCCTGGAGGATTGGGCTGAGATTGGCCTTAGGTCATGAGGAAGAACCGATGGTGTTGGTGTCCCTTGTGCATGCTGTTCTTAATTATAGGGTCAGGAGGGGGTTGGCAGTCTGTGCCCTGGGCAGAAATTGCAGACAGCCCCTGCGTTGGGTGTGTGGGGCTGCTTGGGTGGGTGTGGGGGGAGGCAGGAGAAAGAGGCAGGGTGGGCTGGTTGGGTGGCAGCAGCACAGGAGGTAGGTTCAGAGAATGACTTTGAGAGTAACAGGGAAGAGCTGGTAACAGAAATATAGTAATCTCCATTTAAAAATAAGAAATCAATTCCCTTACAATTAAAATCTTTGGATTAGCTCTTGTGTTGTTGCTTTTAGTGCGAATCGTTCTGCTGGCCAAGCCTCGGGTATATTCTTCCTCATGGTTACATTGGCTCAAGGAGAGGGTGGTGAACTACAGTGCAGGGATGGGACTGAATATCCAGGGTCAGGAACCTTTTGAGTCAGCTCTGCTGATGGAGTTGTTCATGTAATTACATCCTAAAGTGCATTGCTGGAGCTAAGCAAGGGAGCCTTATGAGCATGCTCCTCTCTAGCACTTACAGGGAGTAGCACTGACCCCATTCACTTCTGCGACCCTGCAGGCCACCTCTGTGTTTTTAAAGGAAATGATATCAGTCATGCAAAATAAATCCTTGATTTTTAAGGTTTCCCCCTTAAGGAGCGTACAACAGTTATTTAAAATTAGTGTAGCACACTTGATTTTTGTTAGCCTTCTCTGGAGTTTCCCCAGCTGTCTCCTGTTCCTGCCTTTGTTTGAAATCTGTTGGTTGCACGAGACCTTCCGCGAGCAGCATGGAGGTGTGCAGCTGTGAGAATGCCTTTGCCGTGGACTTTGGGCATGAAGGCTTTGTATAGGGATCATCATGCAATGGACTGGCGCCTTCAGGTGTGCCACTTCTCTGACACGTTGTAGCAGAAACGTTTGTCGTAGTCAGGGCTGTAGTTGTCAAAGATTTATTGAGCTGTGGTGCCCAATGCACGCTGTGGAGCGTGGGTGCTGCTGCTTGGGAATCAGTGCCGAAGAAGTTGGTGGAGAAACTTGAAATAAATTCACAGTGTAGGGAAAAATGAGACAGGCGTTGCATGAAATACTTCATTTCCAGCAATGAACCATTGAAGTGGGATAATGGAGAAAGTGGATTTTCCATTTCTGGATAAAGTAACGCAAGCTATATTTGGACAATTGCACTGAACTGAATGCGAGCCATTGGTCCCAGTGTCATCTGCTCATACAGTAAGGAGAAATAATTCCTTCTGCAGCAGAAATCTCTAAGGTGAATTCTGTGTTCAGTGTTACGTGACTTCAGGCAAGCAGATTCAAAGCCTAGGATCTCTAATGGGTATTTGGTGAAAAGCACCCCTGGCCCTGCCTGTATGGGAGGCCTCTAACAGCAGCCCAGCATCATGGAAACCCTGTGCCCTAGGAATCAAAAAGCTGGCTGACGTGAGGACTATAGAAGATAAACCACTGCTGGGTTTTGGTGTGGCTTCATCAGGTGTGACTCTTATTACTTCAAAAAGCTTGATTTTCCTAGCGCTAGACAGCTGTACTGTTTGATGCTGGGGCTGAAGTGTCGGCTCTCTCCCTTTTGGATCTCAGCTCTTCTGACTTCCCAGCTGAAGCAAGGCTGTGGTGTGCTGGCACCAGTGCTGCCTTCCCAGTGGCTTGTCTGGGAGTAGCACACTTGTGGCTGCTCAGGTTGGAGAGCTCTGCTTGAAGAACACTGCTAGCCTGGGAGCAGCCTCCTCGTACCACTCAAGCTTTGCGTAACTCGGTAGGTTTCTTGCAAGCATTTTATTTGTTTGCATGTTTGTTTCCTGTTGGGAGCCATTTTCCTGGATGGGTTCAGTCTCTTTCCTCCTGAAGCTCCTAGCTGGCACAGACCTACTGGGCCATCTTGAGGTCATCCCTGGTATTTTCCCTCCAGCGTATTCTCACGTGCGTTGTCCAGCCGCTGTCCATAGCCCGAGGAGTGATGTCTGGGTGTGTGCAGGACACCAGAGCTGCAGAGAACTTTTTGAGCTAAGTCCATTCCACGCTGGAGTCCCCTTTTGCTATGTTTTTGGCACCCCAAAGAGCGTGTCTTGTGCTCTGCTCTGGACCCGGTGTTGACTGAGGCAAGTGGGGTTGGCACACCAAAGAGCAGGATGGGCTGAGGAAGGAGGGTGTAGCACGACATGCCAGTGGGGCTGTGCAGGAGGCTTGTGCTGCCCAGCGTCTTGTCCTGCCTGTGTCCCTCCAGCTTTGCTTCCCTCTGAGGTCTTTCTCCTCCTACCTACCCAGCACCTGCATTTCAGGATGCCCTCATCTCCTTTCCATAGGTGCCCCTTGGTCATCTCTATGTCCCTGCTCCCTTCTTCTACTGTGTTGGGCCAGTCTGGGTGCTAACATCCACCTGGGCTGGGCTCAGCTCCATCCCATCCCCACGTGGAGCCTCGTGTGCTGCAGCCAGGCCGGGCAGGAGGCTGCTGCAGGGCTGCAGTCCCTGTCCCCCAGCTCGCTGTGCTCCCTGTGCTGAGGAGAGCGCTTACATGTTATGGACCATTTAGCTTCCCAACAGTGATCCTAATTCTTCACAGCATGCATGTGCCGTTTCTTGGTTATTAAAAGGACCCCTGAAAAGGAGCTGCCCTCTGAGTCAGTGCTTCTCCATGCAGTTAATTGTGGGAGGGTTTTGCTTAGATGGTGAGGCTTAATATTTCCAGACTCCCTGTGCTAAGAGGGTGAATTCATACCCCGGTCTCCCAGCAGCCCCAGGGAGTGACCCCCGTGTGCTGTCAGTAAGCCGGGTAAGGACGCTCATCTGGTGCAGTTCAAGCTTGGAATTCTGCTGGAGGAAGCCCTCGTGCTTTGTGAATAGAGACCAAGGGCGCTTTAGGGGCAGGCTGGCCAGGTGTCTGAGCCTTTCATCTCTCAGTCCTTATATTGTGTGACACTTCAGGTGCGAAAACAGCTTCCAGTCCTCAGGGGCCCAAGCAGGCTCCACAGTTACGGGTAGGAGTGATTACCTGTGACCTGCATGTTAGCAAAGGATGGATAGCTGCAGTTGCACAGCAGGTGGGAGATGGCTGGGGGGAGGTGGGTTAGGGGGGCAGGTTCTTGTCAAGTCTGTGGTATCTGTGAGAAAACAGCCGACAAGCCATTGGGCTCTGTGTTTCGAGTGTGGGGAAGCTGCCAAGACCCAGCAGTGTGACAGAATGGATGGGGCTGGTGTGGAGGGGTTGATGCCTGCGGGCGGTCGGCAGATGTGGGGTTTGCCAGCAGAGTTGCCATGCTAGGGGAACGCAGTCCGAGGGCAAGACCATGAGGAGAGAGATTGGAGGAGAGTGCTAAAGTCAGCGATGGCCAAAGTTTTCTGTGCTTGCTGCAGGCCTGCAGCAAATTGGTGGTTAAGTGGCTCTAAGCACGAGGGTCTTGTGCTGGTTATACAGGTAATGTGAAATTAGGAGGGGGCTAAGTAATTAATTCCTCTTGCTGGGACCAGGATGGGAGATGATTCTCACTTGGCACTTCTGCTCAGAAGTTCTTTCAGAAGCTGGTAAGGACTCTGGTTATGAAACCCAGGAAGCAAAGAGGATCCTTGGGTGCCTGACACTTCCTTTTCTCTGCTGGTTCTTTCTCGCAGGCAGCCTCAGGCTGCCTGTCTCTTTGTTAAGAGAGTGACAGCAATGTGACACCGTGAAAATAATTACTAACAAATCACGGTGGTGACTGCAAACAGCTCGCTGCCTTCAGAGACATGTCAGGGAGCATTAGAGCGGGGCCGTGGGAGCTGCGGAGCGGCTAGGGGCTCTTTCTCTGCTCCAGGCTGAGGGAAGCTTCGGAAACCTTTGGCGCCTGCCACCCCCACATCGTTCCCTTCTCGTTGGCTTTTTCTTTCTTTCCTCCCTTCCCTGCCTTTGCCATCAATAATTAAGCCCATTAATTGCACAGTGAGCTCAGGAAAGCTGAGAATGGTAAGGCTGGGCTTCGCCTGCCCTGCATTCAGCAGCCATCCACAAAGCAGCAGAGGCATTTCTGGGGGGTGCTGGGAACAGGTGTGTATCCAGGCTGTGCTCCCCATCTTGCAGCCCATGCGCACTGTCCTGGGCAGGGATGTTTGTTAGCTGCGGGGCGATAGGAATTCATGTGCTACTGGTACAGTGGGAGAATGGCCCCTGTCCTTGTCCCCAGCAGGCTCTGGTCTCGTTGGTCCTGAAAGCAGGTTTGCGTTTGTGCAGAGCCATCACAGCAAGCACGCAGTCTGTGGGCATCTCCAGCAAAAGAACGGGCAGAGGAAGGGAGAGGACCTTCCAGGATGCTGTAGGGATGGTGCCAAATAGAGCATGGGTGAAGCTGTAGGTGAACATGGTCTTCAGAAAGCAAACAGTGGACAGGTCCTGGGTGAAGAAGGTAGTTGGTGCCAAATAGAGCAGCTGGGGGGTCTGCGGGGATGGGGCCCTCAGCTTCAACAGCTGTGTCTGTGCTGGAGTAAGAACCCCCCTGAAGAGCCACGTGGGCAGGTTCCAGGTGAGAGCTCTGGATGTGAGCAAGCTGAGTTCTGCCGTAAAGGACCTGCTCAGGTGAAGGCTACACCTAGATGGCTTTGGCCGGCGTGGCTTTGCCATCCAGCACAGAGGGTCAGCTGGCAGCGGGGCTGTGCAGGTAGAGCTCCGAGTATTGACATGGTCATCTCTGCAAAACCTCAGCTTCGAGATGGGAACGAGGGGCTGAGATCGGCTGTGTTGTTAAAGGCAGGGTTTCTCTGGTCCCTTCTGTATCTGCTGTTGGAGAAGAGTGGCTGCTGGAGATGTTGCTATACAGCCTCGTTATGTTGTTGTGAATCTCCCTCCAGAGGGAGGTTCTAGGAGAGGTGCTGATAGGAAACCAGCAAGCAGCTGCTGGCTGAAGTCTCCTTCAGCAGCATTGGCAATCAGCCCCTGTGTATCCTCTGAGAGAGGAACTCACGCCTGCGTTCCCCATCCCTGGTGGCATTTCATCCTCTGGATCAGGAGCTGGCCATGCTGGTGGGCTCTGTGCTGACCGAGGCAGGGAGCAGGAGATGGGGATGGGACCTGAAGCTGCGTGCTCCTGCTCTGCCGAGCAGCCCTCTTCCCCCTTCACCAAGTACTAGAGTGATTTTCCCGACTGTCACGTCTGTAAATAATGTTGCTGGCGCATCTAGTGAGATGCGGGGTGGCGATGGATGGGGGAGGGCTGATGCTGGCTCGTGTCAGTCCCTCTCCCCAACTCATACAATATTTATGCAGGGACTGGGAGTCGGCGGCACTGACCTGCGGGTCGGGCTGTTAAACAGCTCCCGCAGCCCCTGCATCCTAATTGCTGCACTTGTCCTTTGCTCTGGAGGATTCGCTGCTCCTTCTCCACTGAAGCAAATACTAATGGCAGCTCGTGCTTGGAGGTGGTGAGCAGTCTCTCCCTGCAAGAAAAAAGCTGAAGTTGGTTCCCCTCCTGCACAGCTAATCTGTAACAGTGCAGAAACCTGTGTGCAGCCCCTGTTTCGCAGGGTGATGCCTCCCCGTGCTCCCAGCCTGTGCCAAGAGCCTGGGGAGCTGTTACATGCATAATTCTCAGTTATAAATCCGAGGGGATGGGGGGATTATCCCATCCCATTGCATCCTCTTGGGATTTCTCTTCCCCTTATCAGGGAGAGGAAGAGGAGGCAATCACAGGAGTCGTTTGGGAGAGGCAACCCAGGTGATGTGGTGCTGGAGCAGGGTTACCCCTGGTTGAACAGCTTTACAAGGCAGAGTGGCTTGTTTTCTTGTAGATAAATGACCTGCTTCAGTGAGTGGGGAGGGAGGTGATGTGGTGCCACAGGCCCTTTGTGGGGATGAAGGACTCCTGCCCGCCTTGCAAGCATTGCAGCCACGGCTGGTGCTGGAGAGACATTTCTTCTGGCTGGCAGGGCTTTCTGCTGACCTCGGTGTATGCTGGTGGTTCAAGAAAGCCCACAAGATAAAGCTTTTTGGTCACTAGAGATGTCACAGCCTTCCCCCATACCATTCTGCTGGGCTCCATCCTGCCTGGGGCTTCGTGCTGGGTGTCTGCGAGTCCAGTGACCTGGGTGGCCACCCACGTCCCTTGTCCTGCCTTCCTGAGCTGGCAGGTCTCCTCTGTGACTGGGAAAATGCTGTTTAGACTGGAGACTAATGGCCTTTAAGTGACATGATTGTATTATGTTAAGCGTCTATAGGCTTTACCATTAGGCACTAAACAGTTTATGACTCATAGCAGAGAAGCCCTGGTCCTGAAGAGTGTGCAAGCTAAATGGTCAGGACAGGCGAGGGACAGGAGAGATGAGTCTTCCTCCTGCCTGTCGGGAAGGAAGAGCCGGGAAGGACGTGTGCTCCCAGTCCCTGAGCAGCACCCTGTTCTAGGACTCTCACGCTCCAGCTTCCTGGGGAGCTTTTCCAGTGGGAAATTGTGCTGTGGGGGGAGAAGCATGTTTAATTTTAGTTTGATTTTACTGCCTGTTGTGGTTCTGAGGGGGCTTAGGCACAATGCGGTGTGGGTGCCTCTGTTGCACCATGTGCACTGCCTTGCTCAGGAAGTAATGGCAGTGCTCTGCAGCAGGAGTCGGAGCGCTGCCTCTTAGAGCAGCTCGCGTGCCGAGGACCAGGCGATCACGAGATGGGGCTCTGTAGGAAAGACTTCATAAGCAGCTGTATAGACAGAAGAAGGACACACTCTGCGTTTGTAATTGGGTTCCACTGCAGCATGAATCACAGAATAATTTCAGTAGAGATCTCTATTCCAGCCTCCTTCTCAAAGCAGGGCTGACTTCAGCCTTAAGCAGCTTTCTCAGGGTCTGTTCCAGGTGAGTCTGAATGTCTGCAGGAAGAAGGTTCCCCACCTTGCTGTCCCAGTGCTTTATTTCCTGCACAGTGAGAAGTTTTTCCTGGTGCCCGATTGGCAATTCACCACCTGCAGCTTGTGGTCATGGCTGGTGACTGCTGTCGAGTACATGCCTGTGCCATAGAGGTACACAGTATGCTAAGGCTGCATGCTGTGATTAATAGGGTGTTCTGTGATGTTATATTTAGTAAGCAGCTGGACTGTCACAACAAGCTTGTGTGTGGAAATCTGTTTTTAAGCTTTTTTTCATAGCATCAGATTCCCAAGGCTGAGGGGTGACCTCAGCCTTGGAGAGTCTCCAGCTTCTCTTTCCTTGGGAGCAACTTGGTGCAATTCTGCCGTCAAAGGCAAGTCCCCTCAGTCCTTCCCCCTGACTGGAAGGGCTTGTGGGATCGTTTGCTCTACCCCTGAACACTCCTTTGATCTGGAGGAGAGCAGAGGCTCTGCCTGCTGCAGCCTAACCTCAGCTGAGCTGTGCCGCCAGCGAGTCCTGGTTCCCTACATGGTAATTAGGTGGTTATTTAAAACGAAAGGCTCAGTTCTGAGCTTACTCTCATGGCTACTTATTCCCACTGGCTACTTACCAACAGCAGGTAGAGTCACTCCAGATCTACTTCTACATGCATAGCAGCAGAATCAGGCCCAGTAAATAGAGCTATGAATCTTTTTAAGAGAAGCTGTTAAGCGGTAGCACATAGATTTATTGTAGCATCATGTGTGTGCAATTGTTGATGAACATCTTCTGTTGGAGGCTGAATACCTGCTGTGTTACAGCCTTGCTTTTAATGTTGAGATAGCATCTCTGCCAGCACCGAGCTGACGCACAGACAGAAGCCCATAAAAGGGCCAGATCTCACATGGTGCTAAATGCCTTCATGTTTCATTAAGGTTGATGGCAGTGGAAGGCACACAGTGCTTTGCAGGACGAGCAGGTGACAACAAGCTGCTTGCCTTGTGTGCTTTTTGTGGCAGAATTATTTTCCCAATGTGTGCAGTACTCTTGGTAACATAACACTCTCCTGGTCGGAGGCTAGCTGCTTGGAGAACGTGGGTGCTGAGCTGCTCCCAGATTTCTTAGAACCCAACAGAACTTCAGCCACATCGTTCCTCTTTCCTGTGGCATGAGGGTGGGCCCACAGGGTGGTGGGTGTTTGGCATTTCAGCCAGTGCTGCTGAGAGACTGTGTTATGGCTTGCAGCAAGCCTTTGAAGCTTCCTAGGCAGGAATGTGCCTGGTACAGCGGGACAGCCATGCTGGCCAGGACAGGCATTGCAGAAACAGACAGGAAGCTCTGAAAGTGCCAGGTATTAGCCTCGCTGCTTAGCCTGTTTTTTTGGGCCTCATTACACTAATCCAATTAAAGACTGATGGAAGAAGATAACACACACTCCAATGGAGGGGTTTGAGTGGAGCCTGCTTCCCTTGCTGGGCACTCGGAGTGGCCCCGGTTAGCTCGTGCATCACCACACCTCCCCGGGCCCTGCGGAGCCTCCGCGCTTCTCAGTGTGTGCTCTCCTCCTGCATCGTGGCTCTCTTATTACTAATGGAGCATGGATGCATTTTAGCTGCTGGTCAGCCCTCATTAATATCCAGAGATGACAGGTTGACATTTGTAAAGAAGGCTTGCATTGACCTTCATGTTGTGCATCGGTGCGGTTGCCATGTGGTGCCCCGTGCTGGATGCTGCCTCAGGAATGCATTTGTGCTAGCAAAGGGGTAGGCTGCTCTGTAACCCTTTGCTGCTCCTGGGAGTGCAGGCAGAGCGCTGGGTGTGTCTGCACCCATCTGCCTGTCCCCGGGACCACTCCCCATAGAGCCTCCACCCCAGTGAGCAGCACTTGAGTGGTGGTGGGGTTGCAGTCATGGCTCAGTGAAGGTTGTTACTGGTTCCCTGCAGTTGTGCCATGCCCTTTGGGTTCTGGGACCTTAATGGGAGAGACATATCCTGTCTGCCTCTTTTCCCTGGCTCCTGCCTGGGGATGCAGCAGGAGGCTGCGCTGCCCAGGTACCGGAGTGCTGTCAGCTACCTGTCCCTCCCTGGCCCACCCATCCTAGCGTGAGGGCTGCAGCCAGCTCGGCGCTGACATTTATTAACAGAGGGGCTTTGAAACAAGGCAGGCTGCTCCTGCAAAGGCTCCTCGCTGCAACTCCGTCTCCTTTCGCCAGCCCATCTGAGGCAATGGCTGCTGGTGCTGAAATTCATTAGTGCTCCCTGACAGGCGATGGAGGCTCGCTCTGTCTGTTCCCACTTCCCTGCTCTCATGTCCCCGCTTCACGCACGCTGATATTTAGAGCTGATGTGTGCTCATAGGCTTGCTGCACTGTGACAAGTTTGGTGGCTGAGAGAACTGAGAGAGTGGAAGGAAAGCAGAGAAAGGTGGGAGGGGAGGAAAAGGGACCTGTCTTGGTGTTTGTGGGAGCCCAGGGCTTTTCAGACCCTCTCTGAGTGTATTGTCTTGCCACAGCTGCTGCTGCACGTGAGTTGAAATGCAGCAACAGGACAGAGGGGGTGGAGGCATGGGGGGCAGTCACCTGTCAGGGCTCCTCCAGCCGCCGGTGAGATGCCTCCTAGGGAGGGGATGGGTTTAATGAAACCCCTTTAAGTTCTTGGTGTGGCTCTAGCTCATGTGAGGTTCGATGCAGGCTGATGTGGCTTTGCTTCTTGCACTGCTGTTTCTCCACTAAAGCAGCTCGGGTGCCTTACCATGGGATGCTGTTCCCTCACCAGCTTTCTTTATTAAGGAGAGGGCACCCAAGCCATCTTCTTGGTGGGCAGTGTGAGGGTGTGTGATTCCACCCTGTGTCAAAGGAGAGCAGCACTGGTACGCTGCCTGGCCCAGGCCACCTCCAGGCTGTGCCTTGACCAGTCTTGCTCTGACCCACGGGGCCAGGCTGCGGTGGGTTGGCAGCTCTCCTCCCCTGGGTGACGCCTTGTTGCCGCTCTGTGCTGCTGCATCCAGGTAGCTCCATTTGGGCTTCCCAGGCTCCTTCAGCAAAGGATTTCCAGGGCAGGAGCTGCCTGCCCTTTCCTTTGCAGCCCAGTGTAGTGGGGTTGGCCAGGCCAGAATTAAAATGTTCTGCATCTCTTACAACTCGAGGTCTCCAGTGCACGGATTTTTTT
>VXAV01000608.1:3761-67690 GCA_013399715.1 Alectura lathami | reverse complement strand
CCGGTTTTTTTTTTTTTTTTTTTTTTTTTTTGAAGGCTGCGACCAGGTCTATAAATACCAAGATTTAATGTCCCTTTATCTTTCCCGGAGAGGGACTTGTTCTTTTAACTGGCTCAATATCAATACACCCAGTGTGTAGAAAGTGGCCCAATTTCTTTGTCTCCTGACATCCTGAACCCAGAAGCAGATGGACGTTAACCAGCTCTGATGAGTTGGGAGCATCAAGCATTAATTTTTTATAGGCGAGGACCACCTGAGTGACGGAAATCAATTACGGCAGCCCTCCCCCTTCCATATTAATGTGGTGGCTTCGAGCAGAGGCGGAGGAACCTGTTGAAATGAGAAACCCCTATTTCTTAGGTTGACCCCCTAGATAATTAGGGTTAAATTGATACGCTATCGCACCAGTGACACATTTTATCTGCCTCTGTTTGTACAAGAGGATACAATAGTGGAGGAAGGACCAATTTGTGCCCTGCTCTAGCTAACCAGACCGAGATAAAAGGTGTCACTAGTACGATAACGTTCTTGCCTCACGCTCCTTTATTGTTGCTCAATTTGCCTTTTTTTTTTTTTTTTTTAATCCCATCCTTTCTTTCTTTCAATACCCTTGGTCATATTTTAACTCCATGCCATCGCATAATGATGCCCTGCTAAATGTGTGTGGAGATAGGCAACTCTGGCTGACAGCCTTCCCCGATAACCGAATTCCAGCCCATCCATCACTAGGCTGCTCTCCTTAACTTAAGGGAAGTGATAACTAAGGCAGGGCCGTTTATCACCGCCGAGCTGCGCGCTCCTCGGAGCGAGCTGGTGTCGGTGAGAGGAGCGCAGCCCTGTGGACCTCGCCTCCCATCGGCAGCCCATGCGTCTCCAGGCCCCATTTACCCCACGTGGAGGAGTGGGGCTGGTTGGGAAATAGAGCCTGGGGTGATGGAGCTCTCTGAAAATGGAAGGGCAAGCTTATCCATGGCTGTGTTGGAGGCTGGAAAATCACCCAGCCATTTTCAGGTTTTTTTCTGTCAGTGTTTGGCTGGTGGGATGGTTAGCAGAGGCAGCTTCCTTCTCAAGAAGTGGGAACTTCAGCATTTAGGGAGGCAGCAAGACTTTGTTCTGAGGTGGGAGGCATCGTGAGTTGCTGGGTGAAGGGAAACATGCTGCTCTTTCTCTTCTGCTGCCCAGGGAAGTGGGTGAGTTCCCATTCCTGGAGGTAGTTCAGAGGTGTGTGGACGTGGCACTAAGGGACATGGTTTGGTGATGGAACTCAGTAGCTCAAGTTGGTGGTTGCACTTGATGTTCCTGAAGGTCTTCTCCAGCCTCGATGACTCTGTATCCTTTGCTGAAGCTCAGGAGTCCCACTGATCAAGGCTGAATTTTGCCAAGTGAAAAGCTATACAGAGCCTAAATGTATTTCCAAATGCGCTGCTGAAGTGTACAGCGATGCTAATAAATGGAGAAACTTCCTTAAAGGCTCCGGCAGTTATATTCCCCAGGAGAGCCGCAAGTGTGCCCTCTCCACTCCAACCTGGAGAAGATGCTGGAGAAACTCCTGCCTGGTCCCCAGGCTGAGGAGCATGGGCCCACTGCAGGTGACAGGCTTGGAGCTGGGGCAGAGCCACTGCAGGAGTGGTTTCCTGGGGCCCTGCTTTCTGCGCAGGGATTGCCCCCTGTTCCCCATGCCTGTGCTGGGAGCACTGCATGCCCAGGCTACACCAGACCCACAGGACAGTCCCTTTCCTGAGGATGAGATGCTTGGGGGCTGCCTCCCTGCTGGCCTGGGGCCACCAGACCTGCATCTTCCAGCTCAGGGAGCAGAGGCTGACAGCCTGCCCAGGTGATAGCACCAGCGTGGAGCTGCAGTGCTTTAAAAACTTGTTGAAGTCTCTGTGGTGCTAATGTGAAATGAGGGGAGCAGAAGCGCAGAGGGGGAGGGGGAATGTCCTTAGGTCACGCAGCTCCACAGCCAGTTTCTGGGGTTGTTACTTGTTTGCAAAAATGGGTCATTTATTTAGTTGACATATTTATTTGGAACATTTATTTTCTCCAATTAAAGACCCACTGTCCAGCGCCCAGGGCATGCTGCCATCAGTCTTGGGGTGGAAGAAGATCCAGGCTGTCCGGTTTCCTGCCCCTTTTGGTCCCACAGGGATGGAAGCACTCGAGATGCCATTCATTGCAGCGGGTGGTTAGCTGTCAATTCACGTGGCTAACAAGAGCGATGCTGCTCTCACTTGTCCTGGGCCCCGTCCAAATGTTAGACGAGACAAGAAATATTCCTCTAGCTGGAGCCAGGCTGCATTAGTGAAAATCTGGGAGGGTAAATCCATCCTTCAAGTAACACCTCTTGCTAATTGTTATCGTGATCTTCTCTAGCTAAAGCAAGCAGTCCCAGAGACTGAGCTGATCACCTGCCTGCGTTAGACCCATCGCTTGTTTTAGATGGTTCCTTTTCTCATGATCTTTTTTCATTTGGGCACCTACAGAAAGCAGCTTTCTCAGGATGTCAGTGAGGCTTGGTGGGGTCTGTTCAGCTCTGGGGTGTCATAGACACGTGTAATGGCTGCAATGCGCGTGAGCTGGCAGGGGTTTGTGTGACAGCTCTGCGCTGAGTAGCTCCAGGTGGTTCATTTCAGAGCGGTGGCATCAGATGAGCTATGCCAAGAGATCAGAGCGTGCTGTCAGGTCACATTGCTTACCCTGCAGATCGCCTCGTCCTGCTGCTTGCAAGCTCGTTGTTTTGACAGAAGAGGTTCCTCTGGATCTCCTTATTCAAATGTGCCTGTATGACATACACTACTGCTCCTGAATGATGCTGTGTGCATCTTCATAGGAACAGGCGTTTGGTTTTGGCACAGAGAGTCTGACCGTTCTTTATCCTAAGCAGGGTTCACAAAGCCAGTTCACTGCTGGCACTCTGTTGGCCACGTATTCCTGGGAGGTTCCTCTGGGTCTGTTTGCCAGCTCCTGTCCTTTCCTTCCATTAAAGATTTAGGTAGCACAGAGCAAACCACTCCTTTGGTACTGCACTACCCAGAGTCTCGCGTTATCCACAGGTTCATTATCTGCATCCCCCTTCCTCTCCTTACCAGCTGCTCTAGGTCTGAAGGGTTGCTGCCTTGCAGAGTTTGGAGCTGGGCTGAGCCTTTGGGTTCTGCATGAGGGGCTGATGGTGCACCCCAGCTCAAAGCGGTGTACCTGGCTTGTGGTTACATCTGAGCAGAGCTTGTTCCTAAACTTCAGCCTTGAACCCCAAGTCCAGACTGGGTTAGCTGGGCTTTGCCCTGGCCAGGTCTGTGCTGGGATGCTTGAGCAGCCAATGCTGGCACTCACAGCTCTTCCCCCCACTACAGCCCCCACATGTCCAAGGAAGTTGTGAGGTTTCCCCACCCCCTCTGTCTGCAAAAGCCAGTTCCCGGGGTTGCGGCTTTTAACATGCACAAACAGGTCTAATTTAGTCATTTATTTAGTTGACATATTTATTTGGGATGTTCCTTTGCTTCAGTTAAAGATCCTGAGACCAGTGCCCCAGGCATGCTCAGCAGTACGTGAATGAACAAGATCCATCAATTACTCCTGATCAGATCAAACTGGCCAGGGAGGGCTCCCATAACTCATCCGTGCCTCGGCTGGAGAGCTGCAGTTTTGCTTCCCCGTCCGTGGGCAGAGCAGGGCCCTGCGTGGCTGGCATTGTGCAGGAGGAGCCGCTGTCAAAATTCGGGGCTCCTGTTATCCCTTCAGGCAGTTCTGCTCCCTCACAGCGTGGTTTTGTTGGGTCATCCCTGTTCTGGTGGACGTTAGACGCATGCATTCGCAGCTCTGGCTGCTGGTGCTCAAACCCGCGGTGAGACAGCATGCAGCACTCGCATCGTCAGGGTTTTGGCTGCTTTCAGCTCCTGATCATCTACGTTGAGGAAAAAAAAGCCTAGCATTAAAAGCTTACAGCATTGCTACCCCAAACTGAGTGCTTGATGCCCCCCTTCCCTCCCTCATGTCCCACTCAGTGTTGTAACTGTAAGGGCCAAGTGAAAAAGCACGAGGGCATTCCCCAGGTGACTTGTCCATCGTGTCTCCTGACAGTCCTGCTGCCAGCCCTGGCTGAGCAGGGTGGATTTGCAGGGCTGTGCAATGAGTTCCCTTAGTTAAGGACAGCCCGTGTGCCCCAGCTGGGTTTGTGTGTTGAGAGCTATGTGCTGCACTCACACACAGCTCGTGTTCAAAACGCTGAGCTGAGAGGTGTCAGCAGCCTGGATGTGGCTGGATGTGTGTCAGGCTTCAGCCAAGCTGTGCTCTCGTGAGATTTGTTTGCCAGGAGCTACTGTCCTTCTGATGTGCAGCGTGTTACAGCAGACTGGAGGGGCTCTTCCATCTCGGAGCGAAATGCGCTTAATAAAACAGAGTTTGTGTTGTCAGGGCAGTAATTGAATCAAACCTGCTCTCTCTTCTCTTTTACAGGTTACCAGGACAATGCCAGTACTTAGGGCTGCCGGTTGCTGATTACTTCAAACAGTGGATTAATCTGAAAAAGGTACTTTTGTGCAAGCTGCTGTGGTCTCTGTCTCCCTCTCTCCCCCCTCTCCTTTTTCCTTCTCCATTCCTCTTAAGGAGGTGTCTAATAACTACTGCTGTTTTGCATTGAAATGAGTTATTTTCTCAGAAGCTGGGCTGAGCGAGTCCTCTGGCTCCCTATTGTATCTCCTCTAATAGAGTCTTACTGTACTTGATGGGATGTGTTCTGCAGCTGGGGAGAATCCCATTGTGGCAGCACAGCGCGGTGTTTCCACATAATAGTGGGACACTGCGAGGCCCCTCTTCTGCAGAGGGTGTTTTGGTCCCAGTGCTGCTCACTCTGTTTTGTTTTGCAGCTGTGTAAGGCTGCTAGGAACACAGTTTCCTTCAGATCAAATTCTGGTTGATAAACAGGGAAATATTCCAGTAACAAGGAAAAACTTGGGGATGTCGTAATGGGCTAATGGGAGTGGAAAGTTTTAAAAACAAACAAACAAAACAAAACAAAACAAAAAAAAACATGATACCAAGCTGCAGCAGGGCATGGGGAGGCTGGGGTCTCTGCAAAGATGGGGTGGTTAAACCTTCGAGTAAGATTCCCTTCCCCCATCCAATTTCATGTTTTATTTGGGTTTCGGTGTCTTTTCCTGATAATTGGGGGTCCGACTAAGTAGAATTTGCCGGTAAACAGCTTGTTGTGGGCTTTTCTTTTGTGCTTTTATTTATTTACTGTTTGAAATGGAAGCGTGAGTGACAGGCTGCGCGGCCGCAGCAGGACAATTTGCATGATCTGTTCCGTCAAATGGGGTAGAACATGAACTTAACAAGGGATGCTGGCAGCGCATTCCCGGCTGAACTTGTCAAGGGGTCTTGTATTTCCCTGCTGTCAGAGCAAATCTTTTGGCTGATTGCTGGTCCTTGGTAAATGAAATCTGAAAGCACGTTGGGGCATTCTGCAGTTCAGTGACCATTAATGATCGCCATTTGAAGTTCACTAAACTTCCGGTGAATGGATAGCAGCTATATAACCAGCAGGTTGATGGCTTCAGAAGGAGAATAATAATGAAAAAAAATCCCCGTGTCCCATGATGTTTGCTCAAAAGTAGGGTGATCCAGCTGTGCTCCTCCTCTGGGCCTCTGGATGAATGACTTAGGGGTCTTTCCCATAGCTCGAGGCTCTGGGATTTAATGTAGCAGGAGCTGGGATTCATCCTAACGCAGACACCCAAGCAAGCAGCTGTTCTTCAAGACAGGTGTTGATGCGCTGTTGATGTACTGTGCTTCAGCAAGAGCTCTGATAGCAAGCTGCAAGCCAGTGAGTATCAGTGAAGCACCAAGCACAGGAGGAAAGCTGTTGCAAGGGAGCACTCCCCTGCCCAGCTGTCTGCAGGCTGAGTGTGTGGGATGGGATGCATGGGCTGGGGCTGGTGTCTTGTCCCCCTGCAGGTGTGTTGCTCAGAAAGTAAGGCTCCAACCTTCAGATCGCACAGGGAGGGGATGTCTGAGGTATGTTCAGCTTCCTCCCATCCCTCTCATCCCTTAAAATCTGAAGTTTTTCTCATTCTTTCACCTCTGATGCCCTGTTACACGCAGAGTGGTTCTAGGGACTCCAGGTTCGCCTGGGAAGTGACCCAGGTTGAGCAGGAGAAATGGGTCCTCTCCCGTCCTGTGGCTAAGGTGCTTGCTCTTAGCCTGGGGTGAGGATCTTTCCATGCCACCACTTCCCCGCTGTCTGTGAGTGCTTGTGGGGAAATCATCTGTGAGGATTTCCAGCCAAATAAATAATTCTGTCCAAGCAGCAGGACCCAGTGGGGTCTCAGCTCCTTGTGACTGAGCTCCCAATATGAGACAAATAAGGATGGACGGGTGACTGGCCCCCCTGTGCTTCCCTTTGCAGCTCAGGCGTCCCCTTTTTGCCTCCCTCTGGCAAGTTCCTGACTTAGAAACACCTCCTAGGTTGAGTCTGCCTCTGACCTGATCCGTGAAGATGTTGGGGGTGGCGTGAAGCTGCTAATTTCTAGGTCATGGATAACACGGAGGCTTGGATCTTTCAGATGTCGAGAAAACAGTTCGTGTGAGTGTAAATGGCATGTGTGACTGAGAGCAGTTTCTTGCAGAACAGCCCCACCTGCATCCCATTGTCTCTCCTTGGGGTCTCTGCTTGTGAGCACTGATAACAAGGGGACCCCGCTGAGCACGGGAGCTGCTGCTGCCAGTACAAGTCGAGGGACGTGTTGGGAAGGTCCATGCTTTTGTGGTTTTGTTCTTGTGTGTGGTGCTGCAGCAACAAAATGTGTTCCACGTTCCCCCTGCCCGTGCACACAGGGCTTTAGCTCCCTTCTGACTCCATTTTGTATCATTTGAAGAAATAGAGAGCGGGGATCCTCCAGAGGCCGGTGGTCTCTTCCCAAGGTGGTGAGGCTGTCTTTCTTGGGGTTCATTGCCTGATAAACTCCGTCCCTTGTCACTTCTGTGCTGCAGGAGCCTTTCAGGCAAGCACACTGTGTCTTCAGTCCTGTTCCTGAGTTTGCCTCAAAGACAGGAATGGGGCCCTGCCATCCTCACCACTTGTGCTGTGTCAGGAAACCTTTTGGGATTGGTCTGCCCATGCAGCTGGTGCTGAGCTCCACACCTGACCGCTGCCCCGACAGCCACGGTGTCTTGGATCTGTGCAAAAGCCTCCTGTGGGAGACAAGGAGAGGAGCTTCTCATGCACTTGACCGAGTTTGCTGAAGTTTTACCTTGCCCTCTGCCCGCCCCCCCCCCAGCCTGGTAGCGCATCCCTGCTGTCAAGCCTGATCGGTGTTTGCTGACATTTTTAATGTCACTGAGCGATCGTGTATCTCTGGTGAGCTGTCAGGGTAGAGCTGACTCGGGGCAGAGAGTTGATCATGTCCTTCCCTTCGATGAGCTGAGCACGGAGGAAGGACTGCAGGGGGCAGAGGCTTTCTGTGAATGCCGCAGCATTTCAGATGTCCCCCTAAACCATCCGCCAGAGAGCCACCATCCTGCCTGCCAGCGTCCCTCGTGTGCCTGTCACCTAGCTGTTGCCCCTCCAGGACCCTCAGGTAGCGTGGGGACATTCGTGAATGCTTACTCCAACACGAGGATCAGCTCTTGTCCGTGCTGCCCCTGTTCTTTGGTGTGCTGCTGTGGCTTGTTGTGCCAGCACCCGCTGAAGTTAGCGGCACAGCTAATGCTGGCGGTGCAGCCAATGCTCGCAGTGTGGCAAGCAGACAGGGCTCAGGTCAGCCTTCTGCTTCCCAGCTCCCTTCAGTGCTTGTCACCCACAGTCGTTGCCCTGTCTACTGCCATGCATTTCTTCTTCTGAATCTGCTGACGCTCTCAGTTTCTGCAGCATCCTGCAGCAATGACTTTTGCTATTTAATTATGCATTAATTATACTCTGTTTATTCACGTGTTGTGTGAAGATGCATGTCCTTTGTTTCTTTTAAGCCTACTGTCTGGTTGTTGCCTTCTGTGAAAGAGCAAATTAAGTGCTACCAGTTCTCTGTTACTCCTGAGGTGAGACCTCTGCCATACTGGTGCTTAGTGGTCTCTTTTGCAGCACAGTGCAACTGTTGTTGGGGGGCTGGCACAGAGCCATCGGCTGGATCTGGGACTCCAGAAGCTCTTTTTAACACTGTATACAGTATCCTCACCTTCCATTTCTTCTCTGGAGATGATGCAGTTACAAGATAACAGAGGAGTTATTTTATGAAAGCACTAAGGATTTGTTTTATTCCTTGTTTTTCAAATGACATTTATTAAAAAAAAAAAAAAAAAGACAATCTTCATTCCTATCACAGAGCTACCCCTTTCTCAGGACAGCCACCCTGGCATGTTTGACTGTCTTTTATCTCTGTTCACATGGGGCAGCATGGCTATAGATAAAATAATAATGGTTGCTTTAGAAAGGACAGAAAACTGGTTTGGATTCTCCTGAAGTCCAGGAGAGCTTTCCTCTGGCAGCAGGAGTGTTCTGCTCTCAGGGTTCAGTCGGGCTTGCTCTAATGGAGGAGAGGATTTCTGCTTGATTCCTGTGCAAGGGGAGAGATGCTGACAGTCGCTGCTCCTGAAATAATGGAGCAAGTGCATGGAGAAGGAAGCCCTTATGGCAGTGACGACATTTGGAAGACAGGGGTCAAGCGATGTGTGTGGCTGAGCACAGCCTTCCTCCTGTGGCTGTCGCGAAGCAGAGCTGGCAGCAGTGGGGAGTACGGTGTGTCCATGCTGGCATGTGTACAGGATTGGTGTTTTCCAGGCCCAGCTTGTATTGATCTATAGGTACCGGTAGCTTGGAAGCAAACTGCTAATAGGTATGCATAAATATTTTAAGGTCACCTACTTTCTTTGTGAAATAACAACAGAGGAAGCATGTAATAGGATGTTTTTGTTAATATTTGGCAACTAGAAGTAAACACATCCTAAACAAACAAAGGCTTGCTAACAGCTTTTTGTCTCTTCTCTGAATTAACAATTGTGCGTGCCTTTGGGATGGGAGGAGGAGTTCTCAGGCACTTGGTGTTAGTGTCTGGAGTGCTGTGGACAAACACTGAAATGGATGGACTTGAGAAATGGTCTAATTTTTGACCCACGTGCCTGAAAGTAGCTTCCATAAATCTACCCTCTTGAGGACTTTTTGTGATGGCTGTCAATTGCGTGTTGATTGAGTTACTGGCTACAGGGAATATGAAAAGCCTGGTAAGGTGAGACATGACAGAGGAGGGGTCCTCAGGCAGAGTGCTTCACAGCTGAAGCACCAAGCACACGAGTAGATGTGGCCACCGCCATGAGGAGCTGCGTACGTCCTTCGGTTGGGTTGGGCACCTGGTGTTTGAGACTCTGTCCTGCCAGCCATGGGCTCTTGCCTCTGGCCGTGTTGCTCCTGGCCTTGGTAAGTGGGGGTCTCAGAAGGCAGGGGTGGTAGAGGTGGTGAAGGGAAGCAAAAGCAGAAATGTGACTGTGGTGTCAAGGGGAGTAAAGGTGTCTTTTCCTTGGAAATCGGGAAAGAAAAGTTCATAGCTGGAAGGCAATGGAAGAACTGCTTCTAACAGCAAAATAACGGTGTTTAGTAGATACATTGCTCTGTATTTACAGAAGGGCAGAAGATGCTGTATCAGTGAGCAAGGCGTAACATCTTGTGTTATGACACAACGTTGCAGTAAAAGTGAAGTGGCAGCTTTAGGATGGCATTTTGCATAGCTGGTTTACTGGAGCATCCAAAGAGCTGGCTGAGAAGCTCTCGATTTTTCATGTTGCTTTTAATAAGTCTTTGAACATGGGGGAAGTTCTAGAGGACTCGAAGAAAGCTAATGTTGTACCAGTAATTTAGAAGGGCAAATGGGATGACCGATGAAGTAATTATAGCCCTATCAGCTTGACATTAATTCTGGGCAAAGTAATGAAAAGCCAGATATCATAGTTGATTAATAAAGAATGAAAAGAGGGTAATATAATGCCAATCAATGTGGATTTATGGAAACTAGATCTTTTCCAAACTAGCGATATTTTTTTTATGAGACTACATGTTTGGTTGATAAAGGTAACCATGTCAATGTAATATACTTCTGGAAGGCATTTGACTTGGTACCTTATGACATTTTGATTAAGAAACAAGAGTGATACAAAATCAACATGGCACACATTACATTGATTAAGAACGAGCAGACTGACAGCTCCTAGCATTTAATTGTAAATGGGTAATCATCATGGAGAGCATGTCTTCCTCGTGGGGTCCCACAGGGATCTATTTCTCAGACCGCTTGTATTTAGCACTTTTATCAATGCCCTGGAAGAAAACATAAAAATCATTTTTGATAAAGTGTGCAGATACTGCATGCAGGAGGCTGAGTGAGTACCCCATGAGCAGGAGCGTGGAGCTGGATGGTCTCCTTGTCTGGGACTGCGTGGGCCATGTTGGGAGGCTGGGTCCATCTCCATCGTCTCTACGTCAGTGGGGATTCTGGAAGCCTGAAGACTTGATGAGAACTGCAAGACCACGGGAACACTTGCCCTACAGTGCTTAGGGAGCTGCTTAGGGTGCTGGAGAGCAGGGTATGGGTGACTGGGCTCTAGCCGTTGAGCCTAAATAGAGACGAAAGTTGATGAGAGGCTCCTCCATCTAGCAGACAGCAGCATAAGCGGTTCCAGTAACCCAGGTGCAGATGTTAGAGGCACAGTATTTCACCATCAGAACAACTTACCAAGGGCTGCGTTCTCGAGCTCGGCAGGGCAGGATTTCCCTGGTTCACCAGGGATTAACTGGGGCCACCTGGGTGTGCGAGCACGAGTCGGGCACTTTCCTCTTCTCCGTGAGTGTGGGCTGCATCCATCTCAGAGGAGCTCCTGTGCAGGACGAGGCTGCCCCTGGAGGCTCCGGGGACTCGGGGCCAACCTCTGGGAGGGCAGCAGAGGCTTGGCTGGGCAGGGAGCCTCCCGCTGCCGGGGCTGGCGCGGCGCCGCGCACGACTTCTCCTTTAAATCTGTCGTGCGCTGTCTGAACTCTGAAATTTCTTTCACTCTCTCCCTCGCCTTGTTAACATGTGTTGCCTTTGGGGTAATCAGGGAAAAAATATTATGTCCTTTTACAATTACCGGGTTTTGGAATATTAAAATGTCTCTCTGCATCGGCAGTGTTATTTTGATTGGTATTCTAACCTTTGACTAGCCCATAAAGCGAGCCGCTCTTCAAGCCAATATTGCAGGACTGAAATTTAATTCCGAAATGATTCCAGATAATAGGGAGACAGATAATATATGCATGAAGGATATTATGTTTGGACTAAATGCAGCAGGGCCAGGGCTTGGGAGTTGAATAATAGCCCAGAGTGAGTTATAATCTGTGGGACAGAAATACCTTACTGTCAGGGCCAGGAGAGGAACTCTTAAATCAAAGGGAGGGAGCGAGGATATTTGCCTGAATGGGAAAGGGCATCTGGGAGAGCCTGGAAGGACCCTGGAGCCCTTTGGTCCTGCTGCAGGGGGACATGTGTCCCCTTTGTTGTGCGTTGAGAGGTGCTGAGTAAAACCTACCCCCAGGGAAGCCAAAAGGCAGGGAGTAGTGCTGGGAAGAGGGCGTGGGAGCCTGCTGTGAGGCCACTTCTGGGTGGTTGGTTCCAATTGCTCCTCCTGGCGTCGCTAGGATGGGGCACAGCGTGAGATGGTTCCTTGGGCTTCTTTGCCTCAGTTTCCCCAGCAGGTACAGCCAGGTGGGCTGGGGGGTTGTTGGTCCGTTGTGTTTGCAGCACAGCCACAGCAGGGTGCTCACACGGTGCAGAGTAACGTCAGTATCCTTAAAGGGAGCAGAACAGCCAGCGGTGGCTCGGGGCTTTGCTCTCCCCAGCCTGGGAGTTGCTGCTCACCCTGGCAACTGCAGGCACAGTAGGGGCGTTATATGTGACAGCTGAGGAGTAAATTCAACCCCTTTAAAACAGTGGGGGCTTTAGGAAGCAACACCCTCTCCTCCAGGCTCTCTGCCCCAGGGAAGGAAACTCAGGCTTTTTGCTCGGTGCTCTTCTGCAGGTGACACCTCCTGCTTTGCTTGCTTGATCTGAGCTGCCGGGGTGGCACAGACCCATGTCAGGATAACAGGCTTTGGCTCAGTGGCACGAGCTGATAGTTTCAAAGTAATGATCCCAGCCTCTCATTTCATTTCCTTTTCTTGCAGTCTCGGGAGCTGGTCTTGCCACGCCTGAGATGGGCTCTGGATGCAGCCTGGAAGCTTCACTGGTTTTGGATAGTTTTGTGGTGGTGTGCATGCCCATCCCAGGAGGTTAGAAGAGAGCTGTGTTCGGCTTGGACTAAATCAGAATGGCTCTGTGTGTTTCCCTCGTTTTATTAAAAAAAAAAAAAAAATTATTGCATCCTAAAAGCACAGAAGCAATTTTCCATGAAGCGTGTGTCTGCACGAACTTCTTGGGGAGTGGACAGGAAAGCTGTGATCCCCAGAGGGTTATAATGTCATTTCTTAGGCTTGATTCCCCGGAATGGAGCTAAGATTCCTGGCTTGCAAAATAGAGGATTAGTTTAATAATTCCTTTTTGCTGTAAAATCCGCAACTGCATGAAAGAGCAGAAATACATTCAACTCCCACAAAATTGAACAAAAATTAACATTTCTTCCCTCCCTTATACTCTAAAAGTCCTTAGGGAGGAAGGGAAGCATTTGCTGTGGGTGGTGGCTATGGGCAGCTCTTGGTCACATCCTTTTCAGAGCTCAGCAGAAGCTTTGTCTGCTAGCTGAAAAGGATGCAGCAGTTTGCTGGGTTGCCAGAAGCATCCCCGTTCAAGCAGCAGGAGGCGGGTCCATGTTTGTGGGCCCACATGCACATTCCTGGTGCAGGCAGGAGGGGAGCAGATGCTGAGAGCCCGCGTGCAGCAGTTGTGCTGCGTGCCATATTGCAGGGCTGCACCGCTCCCCGCTGCGGGATGCAGACATCTGTCTGCAGCTCCCATCTGGCTTTGTGAGCACTGCTGTGGAGGTTGGACCATCAGGTTTGCATGAATGCTGCGGCAGAGAGACTGGAGGGGAGCCTTCTGTGTGCCCCGATATTGCAGCAGGCAGCCTGACCCCGGGCCTGACACGGCCTCCCTGCGGTCAGTCCTGGAGCACGAGGAGAAGAGGTTGTGTGTTACAATAATCCTGCAGCATGTGCTGCATGGCAGGCCAGGAGAAGCTGGGAGGCAAAGGCACGGTGCGTGGAAGGTGGCCTCTCCTGCAGCCCCATGGGTTGGGGCATCCCTGCGCCCCAGCCCCGCAGCTGGAGCTTTGTGGGGTACCCACATGGCTGCCTGGTGCCTGGGCAAGGAGCCGTGCTTTCTTTCTGTGCATTTGAAGGACAGCAGCTCCATGGAGGGGTGTGGAGATGGCCCTGTGGAGTTCTCCAGAGGAGGGATGAGGGCAAATGAGATTTGCTGGCCTTGGGGATTAGGGCGTGGAGTGGTCTAGTGCCCACTGTCCTACCCAGCCAGTATGGCTGCAGGAGCCCCTGCCTCGTTTGCAGGGAGGCATGCCCTTGCTTGGCTTTGCCTCTCTTGGGCTCGCTGTGAAGCAGCAGAAGATACTGAACTGGAAGATGCAAGACACTGTAGTGGAATTTGTGTATTAATAAGTGCTTCGCGCTCATTAAATTAATTAATTAAATCTCTCGGACCCCCAGGGCTATGAATCAGGTTGAGTTTGAAAGTCTCTGCTCACCCCGCAGTGGGAACCCCACTAGGAGCTATCTCATGGCCTTTTCTCAGCTCCCTGGGCACTGCCTCCCGCAGACCAAGACGTCCCTGGGTGCTGGGACGTGAACGTTGCTGCTGGCTCCGTAGGCCATGGCGCTCTGAAGCAAGAGCCATCCAGAAGCCATGGTCTGTGAAGTTGTGGGGAAATAGATGATGCCCCAGGGAAGAGGTGGGACCGTTTCAGCTGGAACGGGAGGTGGTGGTGCATCTGGTGCTGAGCAGCCCCGCAGCTGGGATAAAGCAGCAGGCTCCTTTCTGGGCCACTGGAGGACTTCTCACGTGACGTTGGAAGGCGCAGGCGAGGGACATCGGTTTTATATTTTTAAACAAACTCTGGATATTTAGTGCATGGACTTGTGCCAGCTGCAGGAAAGCCTGCTCTCTGTGCTTTCCCAGTGCTGTAACCTCTGTCGGCCTGGCTCTGATTGATGCTATTAATATTTCAGAGATCATTTAGGATCTCCGCCTTGGCCGGGTTCCTCGCTCGGGGCTGCCTGCAGATGCTTGCTGCCTGCCGCGTGCTGTGCAGGCGGCTGCCCTGCAGGTTGGCAGGGCCACCCACGGGAGCAAGAAGCTGAAGGGAGCAAATCACTGTCCTCTGGGAGGCCCAAGCTTGGCCCTTCTGCAGGTGAGGGCCTGTCAGCCCCCTGGGATGTTGTCCGTTGGCAAAAGAGGTGGCTTCCCTCTGGACTTGTCCCTGCTGACTGCATTTGGCTAAGTTGCGGCGGGCTGCCCCCATGCCTCTGCTCACACTTTCCAGTTCCCAGAGCTGGCCCCAGCCCCAGGGGGCTCTGCATCTCTGTGCTTTGGGCTTCCCTTTGCCATCGCACTGGGTGCGATATGGCCCTGCAGAGCTGGCTCTGCTGCAGCCCTGCCTGTGGGGTCACTTTAAGCTCTAGCTGTAGGGCGTATGCTTGCTCCCCCAGCTCCACCCCAGGTCAGGAGGGTGATGGTGTCCTGCAGTGCTGCACCCCGCACTGTCCCCTGCTGCCTCTCAGCCCCAAGCACCTATCCTGCACCTCTGCTGCAGGCAGTGGAGCTTCATGGCCATCACTTCCTTGTAGGATCGCCCTCAGGTGATGCTCTGCTTGCTCAGCCTTCCCCACAGGGCCCCTAAATCCCACCGTGGGCAGGTGGGGCTGCCATGCTGCGGGGACAGGGCCCCGACAGCTCCAGGAGACAGTGAAGCCGTGTGACTGAATCCCAGACTGTGTTTGCTCTGCCTAATTATCAAAAGTGTGAGTTTGTTCTGCTAGGTGCACATTATGCCTTTATTGTGGTGTAATTATGCCAGCTGCCTATGTTTAGTGTCATAAAAAGGAATAAAATGCCCATTACCCGCCTAAAGAATTCTTCTTGTGGGTTTTTTTATTTTTATTGCTCTGGAGTACACAGTGGGGATATCTTTGATCGGCAATTCTCCATGTAAAATAGCTGGTGAAATACTGTGCCTCTCGCAGAGCTCCTCCAGCCAGCAGCAGCCTGCTCAGGCAGCTGGCCCGCAGCCTCACCCGGCGCTGCCTCTGCTTAGCGGTAGCCCGAGCTGCTGGGCACGGCGGCGAAGCCACCGCGCTGCCATCACCCTGCCGTCCCTGCGGGAGCTCGGCTACTTTCCAGCAGCGTTCTGCTCTCCCACGGCTCCCCGCTAACCCAGCCTGGACCCAGTGGGTCCACGGGGTGCCCAGGAACAGGGGTGCAGGGATGTGGCCGAGCTGCTTTTGGGGCAGAGTGATGTGCTGAGGGTGTGCCCACATCCTCCAGGAGCGAGCATCAATAATTGCTGAAGGACGTATTTCTTCCAGGGGTGGGGGACTTGCTTTGAGGAAGTAGGTAGGGTGGATGGCAGATCCGTTCCCTTAGTGGGTTTGTTTTTCAACTCAGTGATGCTTCCAGCAGGTCCCTGCTCCCTCCTGCTCAGCTGTGCCTCGCACAACATCCCTTCTACTTCCCCCTCCTTATTCTTCCCATCGGATGTTCCTTGAAGTGGCCTTCACAGCTCCCCAGCCTCCTCCAACGTCAGACGGCCCCGTGCCGTGCGCCGAGGCACCGGGGGCTGCTGATAGCAGGCATTGATTAAGAGGGTAATCGTCCTGAAAATTCAGATTGATCAGAAGGCAGAAATGATAACTCGTGGAACTGTGTTTAAAACCACGGCCTGTCAATAGGGGAGACCGAGACGGCGCGCGCAGAAAGCAGGGAGAATGGGATGCTCGGGGAGGAGGGGTCCGTATCAGGATGTTTCTTGTCACTGACACCGGGCTATTGGAGATTCAATCACTTTTATCTTCCCCTCTCTCTCAATCCAAATGCCTTTTCATATTAGAAAATTAGAATCAGCTCTGCTCATGCAAGATTTATTAGCTCTGCTGAGCAATACCACAGAAGAGTAAATGATGGTGCGTTTCAGGGGCTTTTTACACATTATGACCAAACTTGCAACTTCTTAAGTATTCTTCCACTGAGCCACTGCGGGGTGTGGAAGAGCTGGGGAGACAAACTTCTCTCTGGAAATAGTTCTGCACCAGTCTGGATGTCTCTTCTTTGTTATTTGAATGATGGGATTTGGTTGCTAATACAGAGCTTTTCTCTGGGCTCTGTGCTTATTACTCTGGAAATCAAACTTTAAGAATTGAGCCTGTTTATGCTTTTATGCTTTTTTTTTTTTTTTTTTTTGGTCCCCTTTGCAAAACCAGTTTTCAGTGCTAAAATGCATCTTTGGAGCTCTGCTTCTAGCTGCCCCTCATTTACATCTGAAAAAGACAAATCCTATTTCCTTCTCACATCTTCTCCCTTGTTTTACACTGAGTGGCTGCTTTTTTAGATGCTTTCTGACATTATATCTCACATGTTACCAACACATATTTTGCGTAGTGATAGTCCTTTGGTGCTCAAGCACTAGGTGCTAAAGCTCTTTGAAGACATTAAGAGTTTAGCTCCCAAAGCTCAATACATGTATTGTGGGGGTCCTGAAGTGTCAATGGGTTAGAAGATTTTGTTGTGAGACTGTGTTGGAGCCTGGAACAGAAATGAGGGCTCATCTCCCCTGGTCCTAGGCTTCAGCCACAAGGTTTATTCAAGTCTTTCCATGCTGAGATCGCTTTGCAGGTGTTGCATCCAGCATCCCCATGGGCTGGCTGCTCAGCATGGTGACTCGGGCGCCAGTCAGTCCATCAGCTGGTGGAGCTCTGCTGGGTTCAGGCTTTCTCCTCATCTCCAAAATTAAGGCATTCATGCTATTTCACCGACTTTATACAAATCCCTGGTGCTCTGCAGCACTCCCCTCATCTCACAATGGGCATTGTGTGTGTAACACCCATACAGAAATGGTGGCTGTTGTCCAGGTCAACACTGGTTTTCCGCTAGTTCTCTTCTGGAATATTCGCAAAAGGGAGCAAATTTTTCTCCAGCCATCTTTATTTAGCAAAGCAGACAGCACCGCTCAGGGATGCTGATGCCACTGCTCAGTGACTCACAGCAATCCCAGCATTAAACAACAGAAGCTGAAATCAAGCTGTGGATGGGAATAGTTCACGGCTTCGTCTGCTGTCGCTGTGCGGTGGAGCCCGGCGCCTGCAGCTGAGCTTCTGTCAATCTTTTGCCTGCTTGGGGCCGACTTCTCCTTGACGTGGCTGAGCTGCTGGAAGGTCGCAGCACAGATGGGGCTGGGACCTTGTGGTAAGACCCTTTCCCTAACCCATTGTCCCAGTTAACATGGGTCACTGGCCCGGGTACCCCCTAGCAGTGTGGCACCTCGCTGTGGGCTGCAGGGACTCAGCCTCTTCTCCTGCTTGGCAGCTTTAAGGACTCTATTAACCAGCAGTGCTAATTACCTTTAAAACAACACCCTACTTGGAACTGTCCAATTGGCAGCCGAACTTGGCACAAAGTTTTGCCATTAATCTTAGCAAAAGACATTTCTGAGAGGTGCTCAGCGCTGTGGCTGGCTGGCAGCGAGGCTTGCTGGTGGAGTGCCGGTGCTCGGGAGGCGGATACACTTGACAAGCAGAAGGACTTGACTTTTCCCCCTTCCGCGTACAAGCGCTATGTATTATTCAAGGTCTTCTTAAGTCAATGCTGGGTTATTAATCGGTCGCTTCTCTGCATGTTAAATTTGCCTACTAATTTGGAGGCTCTGAGAAAGGAATGCAGCTATGGGCTGCGCAGTGCTGTCCCTCCGTGAGCTTCTGCACACCCTGGCGTGTGCACTGGGGCTGCTGCAGCCCTGCTGCCTTGAGTTCAGAGGACAAGCTCCAGCTTATTGACTTAATGCTTCCATTTCTGGGTATTCCCTGCTGGTCTGGGGTGGGGGGGGCAAAGGCAGTGCAGCCAGTTTGGGGACAGCCTCTGCCTCTTGGGGCTTCTCTCCTCCCATGCTGGCCAAGTCTCTATGCCCCAGCCTCCGCCCTCCACAAGCTCTGGCGGAGCACACAGCGCCCGCACGTTCCAGGAACCACGTCAGCTGTCATTACTTACATTACCTTGATTGGGAACAGTCACTTATGCCACCGTCCATCATCGTGTCTCTCCCAGGAGACGCTGAGGAGGGAGGAGAGGAGCGGGAATTATAAAGTGCTTCTGTGGTGCTCCGCCAATCCCAGCACTCCACTGGCAGAACGCCTGTCACCGGCAGCTCGAAGGAAGGGAGCCTTGTGTGACAGATCTCCTCTTGTAGCCCCACAGAGCCCAGCCTTCTGCAGCAACAGGACTGCCCCCCAGGGAAGAAGCTGCAGAGGATTCCTGGCCATGCCTCAGGTGGGAGTTTGTCCTCACTTTGGCTTTGGCCACCAAGCTCTCTTAATGAGAATGAGATTTGGCTTTTCGCTAAGGAGACTTCTTATTCCTCATGGAAAATGATCTAGCAGGTCTCCAGCCCTCTCTGCCCTGACACTCTCACTCCCATTCCAGCAGTGAGCTGTTTTGGCTGGGTCCCCCTCACTAGCTGGGTCCCTGGAGAGCCCCAACACGTGGTGGTGGTAGCAGTGAGGACATTTTGTCTAGCAGCCTCTTGGGGTTGTGTCTGTGCCTGTGCTCACGTCGGTTTATGCATTGGTGACTTTGGGATAGGTGTTAGCCATTATGTGCAGTGCTCATGTTTTAGCTTCTGGGCAGCCTGGCAGCAGCCACGTTGTGGTGGCAGAGGTGGTGGCACCTCGCGGTTCCCGAGGAGGTGGGTGTGCAGCCCAGCGGCACCCGGTGGTGCCTCTCCAGATGTTGGCAGCTGGAGAGGGGAGAAAGGGACAGGAGAGGGCTGAGCTGGGAGAGGGTAGTGAGGATGTGAAGAAGGCTTGTGGCTCTGGATGTTCATCCTCCCAACAAAGGCAGGAGGACACTTCACAGGGAGCTCTAGGGGACCAGGACTATCTGCCAGCTGTTGGGCTCTATGGGTTCTGGGTTTTAACTGCTTGCTTTGACATCCTGCCCCTCTCGAAGGCAGTGACAAGCCACCGCTGACTGCAGGAGGTGCTCAACTTTGTGGAGACATCTTAAAACGTGCAGAGGAGCTGCTTGGTGCTGGGTGTGAGCGTGGCTGGTCTCAGGCTAGCATCTTGTGCGAGCAGAGCCAGCAAGGTCTGACCTGCAGCCCATCCTGTCATTTTGAAGAGCTCTCACTGGATGGAAGTGATGCTTTACACAAGCCAGGGGCATCGCTGCAGCTACTCCTAGCTGAGTTTGAAGAGCTCTTGCAGTCCCCAGCTTTAGGTGTAGGCTTTGTTGTCCAGGCTGGCCCTGGTGCATGCAGCTTGCCAAGCAAAGAAAGGATTTCAGAGGAGAGTCATTCTGGGGGAAAAGAAGCTGCATTTCTGTGGTGGTGTGATGGCTAGTGAAGTGAGTAAATATGTGCTATAAACATGTTCAGAGCATCTCCCCGTGAAGAACCCAGCGTAGCCTTTTTGAGTAAATAGAAAGAGAGCCCGGGTTCAGATCATATGTCTGTTTTCTTTTCTTTTCTTCTTCTGGTCAACTGTGGCTGTAGATAAGAGTTTTCTATTTGAAGTTCAGAAGGGAAGGGAAATCCATTGTTAGAAGAGGAGACTTTCTTTTTGCTTGATATCTATCTCTAGCAACACAGCGGAGAAGGAAAAGATTTGCTATGATAAAGGTAGCTTTAAAAAAAAGCCACACTGAGTGTTGCTTTTCTCTGTACTTCAAAGCCTGGAGTAATATGGAACAGTTTAAAAGAAAAGGGAAAAAAAAAAAAACAACCCAGCCCAGCCTCTGCACGGGGGCTGTAAATGTAGAGCCATAATAGAGCAGCATCCTGGCCAGGAATCATTCCTCTGTGCTCGGCGTGGTGGCACGGGGCATGCATGGCACCGCGAGGGTGCGTGGCTGTCACTGACGGGCTTGGGGGGATGCTGCCTGGGGGGGCAAAGGCTATCTTTCCAAGGTGTGGGGCTCAGCTGCTTCAAAATGAAGCAGAACAGCGCAGTGCTGGTGAGGGACACCCGTTGCTCTCACCCTGGGCAGCAGGACTCACGGTGCCCCGTCTGTGGCATGGCTTTTCCCACACTGACTTCCCCTTTGCCTCCAGCCCCACAGACACCCCCCAGACAAATGGATGGCATTGGACACCCCGTCTGCTGTGCTGCTGTCGTGGTTTTGTCTTTGTCCCCATCCCAAGCCCAGAGTGTGGTCCTTGCCACTGGGACCCTCCTTGCTGTGCCAGCCCGAGGGCCCCGCTGCTGTGCCAGCATCCCTTGGGCTTGCTGAGCACCCACCAGTCCCCTCCAGGAAGCTCTTGCAAGGAGATAGCAGGCACGTGCTGGAGGCTTTGCCTCTGCTGGAGCCTGGGGAGGAGCAGGGCAAGGAACCAACAAACTCAGAGCTGGCCCGAGCCCAGGCTGGAAGTGAGCAGATCTCCAGCAAACCTGGGCTGGTCAGAGTTGCTAACGAGCCTTTTCTCTGAGTGATGTTTTACATTCTTTAAAGATTGCAGGGAGCTCTTGGGGAGAACCTGCTAAAGTAAATGGCAGAGTCAAGTGTGCCGTCTTCTTTCTTTCCCTTTTCTTTTCCCTTTTTTTTTTTCCTTTCCCCTTTCTTGGTTCTCTTTATTATGTGGAGTTGCTCTGGCTCTTTCTCTCACTTCTGTTTCTCCTTTTGTTCTCTCTTTGTCTATTTATCACACTGTGAAGGTTGAAAGAGATGTTATTAATCTGGGAGAATGAAGGCAGGATTAGTGGTATGAATCGGATTTTGAGAGCTGTAATGATAGAAAGACTCGCTCTGCTGGCGGGCTGCGTGAGTTTGATAAATGGGGAGCACTCCAAACTGACTCGCGCCTTCCTCCGCACTGCTCGCTTTGCCCGCTGGGGCGTGCCATGCTCTCAGATCTGCCAGCCATCCCACACCGCTCCTACCTGAACCAGAGCAAAAAGCCAAGGGTAAATCAGAGACAAATATCTCCCATTGCACTTAAAGAGATCATTTCTTTCAACATCTTTTTCAAACAGAGTCCTGTCAAGTTCTTGGACAGCCTCGTGGGTAGGTAGGATCCTTCCTCGGAGCGCGGCTCTGAAGCGCGGCCCCGCGTTATTGCCTCCTGCCGGGGCTTTGCAGGGAGCAGCGGGGAGATGGCTGCAGCAGAGCTCCCAGCCTGCAAGGCACAAAGGAGCGGGACCATCCCTGTAAGGCTGCACTGTGCTGCGGTTGGCCCCTAAGGGCTGGGCTGGGCTGGGAAGCGCCGTGGGGCTGGGAGGAGGCAGGGGGTATGCAGCTGAAAGTTGCACTGGGCTCTTTGCCCTGAAATCTCCTGGGTGAGGAGTACTGCGCTTGCATAATGTGAATCAGGTCCCAGCGTCACTGGGACAAAGCAGGTTCTGGGAACAGCTAGACAGAGCAACAGCCCCAGCTGTGGGGCCAAGCAGGGTCCAGCATTTCCAGCCAGGAGGATCCTTGCCTGGCATCACCCCAGTCACGCTCACCCTCCTGAGCCCTTCCTCATCCCCACACTTGGGTCCATGTGACACCTTATAGAGCCCAGAAAGCTGGGGGAAGACCCAGCGTGTGGAGGGGACATCACATTTTTAGAGTGGTTGACGAACACACTGCTCACCACCTGCTTCCCCAGGACCCTCTTGGTGGTCTCCAGCCTGTGCTATGGCTTCTGCCGTGCCCATTCGGGCTAGCTGTTTGCTTCACAGCTGGGCTTGGATCTTGTGGTCCAGCCTGGGAATGTTTTGCTGAAGTGAGCTGTTGGTAAAGTTGACATGCTACGTGTTGGGAAGGGGCACGTCGCTTGTACTCATGGAACTGGGGCATGCTCTTGCCCATAGGGACCTGCCTGGAAGGGGGAGCGGGGCTGCGGGCAGCCCAGAGTTGTCAGTGTCCCTTTAACTACAGGGTAATGGACTCCCCACGCTCGGGCTGAGCTCTCCTCCTGCGTTTGCGGCAATAGTAATGATTGCCAAGGTAGAGCTAATGAGACGTGCACGTCTTTAAAGGAATCGTAGCTTCCGAGACAAAATTAAAAAAAAAAAAAAAAGGAAGGGAGGGAAGGGGAAGTCCAACTGCACTGCCTTGGCCAGCGAGATGTCTGTCTGTCCTGCGCAGCTGTGGGGACAGGGAGCTGGAGAGTGGGGTAGGAGAAAGGTGTGCTTGGAAAAGGAGACAGGAACGGCCTGTGCTGGGCCTGTTGGAGATGTTGGTGCTGGCTGGTGCCTCTCTCCATCCCACCCGTTCACAGCCAGGAGACGCTGCAGCCTGCGCTTCCAGGCGTGGCAGGAGGTGCTGTCTGGATGCCAAAGAGCTATAAGCCCCCCGCTTTCCTGTCCTGCAGGAGACCTCTTCCTTTGGCTTCCTCCAGGGCTGGGGAATGCACCGTGGGCTCTCGTGGTGGCTGGAGAGGTCAGGCCAGGATCCGGCCCTTTGGGAAGAGCCAGAGGGGAGTGGGGACGCTGCGTGCGTGTGTGCGGTGTGACTGCCAGCACTTCCTTCTCCTCCCACTCTCACTGTTTCAACTTCACAGGTTGAATTGGTTCAGAGCAGCCAAACTAAATGAGGAGATAAATGATCAGTCAAATATTTCTTAAATCCTGTCTTTAAGAGCTAAGTGCTTGGCTGGGAATTTAAGGCAGGTAATGAGGCTCTCTTCAGATCAGCTTGTGATGTGGAAACTACAAGATTGACCGGGCTGCAACGGGGAGAGAGCTCCAGCACAGCAGAGACAGCGTGGCATGGGGTCCCCGTGCCCAGCGCTCTGCCCACAGCAGCTGGAGGCAGCTCCAGTCCCTTTAGTGTGTGAGGAGTTGTGTGTCAGTGCTGCTGGGTCCAGCCCCAGTTTGCTCCAGGCAGTGTGGGGGTGAGGGCTTGGGGCAGAGGCTGGGACCTGGAGTATCGCTGTCCCTCCAAAGCATTCTCAGCATTTCTTAGTTGTAAGCTGAGAGGTTCATTTTACTGCAAAGCCAGCCTTGCAGCCCCCCCATGAGGCTGGGGTGCTACGAGCTGCAGGAGGGCATGCTTTGCATGGCTCTGTCTGGACCAGAGGGAACGGGCTGCTGGAGGAAAGGTGGAAGTGCAGGAGCAGCAGGGCAGCAGAGAGCAAGGCCGGGTGCAAAGCATCTGTTTCTGGTTCCAAAGTACTAGCTTCTCCTTTAGCCTGGGGCTGGGGGAGAGCCTAAACTCAGCTGCTCTGCACAGTGCTGCTGGTGCAGGACCCCTGTGCCCTTGCAGTGTGGCTTTGCCAGGTGCCACGCTGTGTCCTGGCGGCACCTCCCTCGCCATCCTGCCCTGCTCTGCGCCTCTCCCGAGCAAGATCTGGGACCCTCCGAGCCTCCCTCTTTGTATCCAGGTTTTTAGGCCTTCTGTTGTTAATTATTGAGATGTAATAATGTGATTAGTGCACTATTAAAAAAATCGCTGATATGATTACCATGGATTTAATATCACATGATATATCATTACATTGTTACATGGTGACAGATGTAATTGAAATACACTTATTGTAGCCTGGGGTCGTGTTTCATTCAATCACAGGAACACCTCCGGGGGGCAGAACAGAAATGGCTAAAAAGAAAAAAAAAAAAAAAAAAGGAGCAGCATCAGGAGAGGAAATTGTAATGAAAACAAAGAAAACTTGCAGCCTGCCCAAATGTGGGGCAGCTGCTGATATGGCTTTTTCTCCATGGGAATTTAGACAGGGTCCCGCTGGGAGCGCTGTGGTGGGTCAGCTGGAGAAGAGAGGTCAGCCAGGCTGGAATCCTCTGTGCCGGGGACGAGGAGGAGGACTTGTGGCAGGGACTTGCAGCCACCTCACAGCACGTGAGCCTGGGCGTTAGGGGTCTGCACTGAGTGACCTGACAGCCCCACGCTGCTCCTTTTTATAAGGTGGGGAGACCTGAAGGGGGTTCCCATGGTGCTGCGGGGAAGGTGTGCACTGCTCAGCGTGGTTGTAGGGAAGCACGAAGACCCAGCATTGTGCTGCTGCTGGCACAGGCCTGCTCCTGGTGCTTCTCATCCCAGAGGTGGGCAGGAGCTGAAGTCCCCTTCTCCTGTAACAGGGTCCAGCAAGGGGATGTTACCTCCGGAGAGCTGCAGTTTGGGCTTGGCTCTGCCTGGCTTGCAAATGGTGCACCCATTGTCCCAGTGGGGCGCAGGTAATGAGGTGCTGTGCTTAACCTCACCCTCATCCAGAACAGAGGAAGGAGGAAGAATGTGTGGGTGAGGTGAGGGTGAATTTTCCAGCCAGGAAGGAAATGGCAGCGTGGTGAGCTGGAGACGTCTGGACGTTAGCCTAATGGTGTGCAGGCAGCTGGCCCCGCATCGCGAGCTCGGTGCTCACGTGTTTGGTGCTGTGTTGCTCCACGTGTCTGTCCCATGAGCTGGGCTACAAACCCTGCTGGTGCTTCAGACAGGCTTTCAATTTGCTCCCCATTTGTGGAGCCAGCGTGCCCCCCTGGAAATTTTCAGTGTTCCCATTGTAAGCCTCTGCTTTGCTGGGAGCCGTGGAAATTCATTTCCAGCTGGTGTGGGCGCGCTCTGGCTCTGGCAAGCATCTTTCTTTCGAGGTTAAAAACATAATTTCAGTCTGACCTCTGAGTTTCGGAGCTTTTGTTGGTTTTCTCCACCCCCAGATGGTTTTTGTGTGTGATTTTAAAATAGCCTTCTTCTCTTGGTTGCAGCTAGCTGATGCGTCCGCTTCTCATTTGAGGATTGTTGTGTTTTATTAATGCTGTTATTATTCCATTACTGTCATTGTGCTCTTTTATAGCAAATAGCTTAATTTAGTTGAGATACACAGATGCTGAGAGTTTAAGTGAAATCTTCAGCACTTGATATGCTGGGCACTGATATTCCCTAAGCACTTTGGTATAAACCTTTCACTTAAAAACAAATGGTATGCAGAGGGAGAGCGGGAATTTGGGAGAAGGGGTGGGTGAGTGCCACTTTATCACATGTGCAGAACCCTGTTCATCCATGGCTACAGGAGCTCCGGAAGAAACTGAGGGTTTCACCGCCACGATGGGCAATGGTGGGGCTCTTGTCCCTACAGATGTTGCAGGTTTGGGACTTGTTTTTAATTTTGGCAAGGGTGGCAGAATGTGCTGCATTGTCTGCAGCTGAAGCTGCCTGGCTCCTTGGAGAGCAGGGGCTGGTCCTGGCGTCCCTGTGGAGGGAAGATCTGGTGCCACTGCAAGCATTTGGGCTTGGCTGGAGAACGACAGGGCGGCTGGGAGCTGCTGTGAATAATTCTTGGGGAAGAGGAGAGAGGGGCTGAGAGATGGCCTTGGTGCCCAGATGTAGCTGACAAGGGGCCTGTTGTTAGAGTTGACGTGGGTGCTTCAGCCTCTAAGGTGGGCAATCCAGGCTCCTGAGTACTTTAGGGACTTTTGAGATTTTACCTCTTAGTGTTGACAGATGTTCATCTGAAATGGATGCTTCTTTCTTGGTGCCTCTGGGTATTCATTAGTGCTAGTGATAACTGTTCCAGATTGCCTCCTATACCTTAAAAAATAAGGAGGTAAAGCCAAAGCCCTGTTAGTGTCCTCTTATATGTGCACTTAACTCTTACTGCCTTGGCAAAATGTGCTGATGTGGGTGCTGTCGGTGACAAAATTAACGTGAGCAGGGAAAACCTAGAAGGCAGCAAAATAAAATGGAGCATGATGGTGCTGGTGGCAGTGTCTGCTCAAGTGGAGGTGTCCTTGTCACCTGACCGTGGCTAGGAGGGTACTGTTCCCCCAGGGCCATCCTTCAGGGAGCAGGGACAGCTCCAGTTCTTCTGGGGGGGGGGGGGGGGGGAGGCCCTCTCTCAAGCCCCCCAGTGGCAGGTTATTTGGGGTTTGGTGGCAGGGACCTGGCTCACCATCTTCACCTGGGCTGGACGAGGGGACCGTATCCCAGTGGAGTGGGGACGGGTCCTGTGCTGGCCCATGCTGCAGGTCCCTGGTGTGCACTCATAATAGCTTTGGGTCCGTGGGAGGTTGTCGGGATCATTTTATCTCCCTGCTTTGAGGCAGCTTTGCGGCTTTATCTGGCTTTCGAGACGACTGGGAAAGCTAACAACATGCAGAGGGCATCCTCTGCGGAGGGGACCCAGAGCCCGGTTTTGCTAGAGGTCTGCTTTACCACTTATGAGAAACGAGTTAACCTCCCTTTGATCTCGGTTCACGGCTAACCCTTTAACAAAGTCCTGGATGTGCGAGGAAATCGATACTCAAGGCATTGAATTTAACACCAGCCATCAACTCAAGCGTAACACACACAGTGGCTGACTGGGATTACAAGGAGCGGGCTGGTTTGGAGCTCGTTTGCCAGCTCCCCGGGGTGTGCGGGGCGGGCGGGCACGCTCGCATGGCTCGCTGGCACCCAGGGGAGAATGAGAGGGACTCAACCATGCCCTGTCCTCCCCGTCTCCAATGTTTCCATGTGCCCCTTGTCTCTGTCCTGACACAGGCGATTTGCAGCCCGGCAGCTGGTCCCTGATGCGGGAGCAGAGCGCTGGGAAGCAGCGGGTTGTGTGCTCGAGGACGTTTGTCGCTGCTCAGCGCCGATGGGGAGCTGCAGCAGGACTCCAGGTGGGGCAGGTCTGCTGAGCCTGACCAAAATAAAAGGTATTGCAAGTCAAAATCTGAACAATAAAATGGTGCAGGCGGGAAAGGTTGAGTGTCTGGTCAAGGAGGCAGCCGTGTCGTTTCTCCTGCTCCAGACCTCCCTGCAGAGATCTAATTAGATCAGTGGAGAGCTAATTGGGACACCTTGCTCGACACCAGCCACCCGCTCTCGGCTGGCAGGCGGCGGGCCTGGCTGCGTGGCTGTGCAAGCCAGGCTGTGCATGGCCAAGCACCTTCTGGACAGCCCCTGAGCCTCCGTGTCACCTCCCGGCCCGTCTCCCTCTGCTGCAGACCAGCTCTGCTCCGGGAGGTGTTTCTCTCTGCTTGCTCCTTCTTCCACCAGCTGTAGCCAGAGTTCTGTCCTCGTCCCTGGGATGGGGTGCCCGGTAATTGCCTGCTGTCAGTGTCTCAGCCTGCTCTGTGACCTGCCCAGCACCATGGTGTGGTGCTGGTCCCCCAGCTCCTGCCTGTCCGTGGCTGCTGCAGTTCGTCCCCACAAGGCCTCCATTTAATAACCTCTTCTCAGAGCCTCACCACATCTTCCTCCAGGTCCTTTTGCTCTCTGTTTTCCTGACCTCTCTCCAAATGGATTCCTCTGCAGCCCTGCACCATCTCCTTCTGTTTGCTCTTCTGTCAGAGGCAGGGAGCCTCGGTTCTGCCTCCTGCACTGCTAGGCCTACACGCGCTGCCTGCTGGCCTGGTGCTCGCGTCCATCAGAGCTCTTGGAGGCACCTCTGCTTTAACCTCCCCAGCCTTAACCCTGGCCTGAGTCAGCAGACGGTGGGAAGAGCTGCTGCTTAGATGCCCCAGGTGAGCTCTGACTTTGATCAGACATCTCTTGTACCCAGGCAGCGCTTTGTTAGCTCGCCTCGCTGTGCCCTCCCTGCCGCCATGTGGGCCTCCAGCATGGGCAAGTGACACAGCCACTGCCCTCCTAATCTTTATTGATCTTTTCCTTGATGCCTTGTGCCTTGTACCCTCCTGCCTTTCTCTTTCTTTTTTAGCTCAGAAACAGCTCTAGCTTTTTCTGAGCCACTTTGCATCTTGGGGAAGTGCTGTGAGAGTATTTTATTCAATTCTTGCAGAGCAGTAGTGCTTGGAGGCTCCCGTAGCTCTGTTGGGTTGGTGCTGGGTCTGTAGTGGAAGACTGCTTTCTGCCCCTGCGAGTCTGCTGTCAGGGAATAGGAGGTAAGGGGCTGCAGGGCACAGGTTCCCACACCCTTCTGGTCTGTCCCATACGGGTCGGTTCTCAGCATCGTGCCAGAGGTGAGTTTTGAGGAAGGTCACGACTCCATCCCAGACATGAGAGTGTGGAAGGGTTTGCAGGGTGTGAGCCTGAGGGGAGATGTGTGTGGAGAGAGGTACAGACAAGTGAACAGAAGACGTGGTGAGAAAGGCCTGCAGAATCACTCTCTTCTTTCTTTCGCATCCATCAGGGTCTGTGTTGCAAGAACAGAATACTTGTCCTGGGCCTCTGCCCTCCGCAGTCCCAGCCTCCCCATTTCTGGCATGTTTGTGCCCAACAGCGTGACCATCACCGGCCGTGCCCTCCGAAAACACCCAGAGCACCACGTGCTGTGGCTGCGCGTGTCTGCTCTGGACAAATGGTTTTGTTTTGCACTGGGAAAACTGGAGTCAAAATGTCACGTCGGTGCTCGCACAGGAATAGATTGCTCCTTGCAGAGGGCAGCGTTTCTGTCGCTGGGTTTTGCTCTGTGGTTCCCAAGCAGAACCGTTCCCACACAGTGAAATGTTACAATATTTTGACTTTTCCATCCTGATGTAGGATGAAGGGAAAGGCTCTCTGCTGGGCGGCGAGCTCCGCCTCTTCCCAGTGTCTGATCCAGCCTCGAGGTGTGTGGAAATGAGCTGCAGTCTCATGTTCCTGCGGAGGCTTCTCGGAGGAGATGGCAGAAGGGTCGCGGCACCCCAGGAGATCTCGCTGGGGTGATGTGCCGTCGCATTTCACAGCAGGCAGACAGAGTAACCTGTAGGGCATGGCAAGGGGCAGCGTTTTAAACTCAGAGCCGGCGAGCTCGAGAGCCCGTTTCTGTGGCACATCGTTCCTGCAGCCACCTGAAATACCTTTGTCATAACCCGCCACAGCCTTAGCTGGAACAGAAAAAAAGCTGGGGAGACAGTCCCCCACGTGGCAGCGTGCAGAAAGCAGCCTGGCCTGCAGGAATGCACCTGGAGCCTCGTGCGTGCCGGGGGAGACCCCACGCCCCTGCCGCAGCCTGTGAGGGTCAGGCTGCCAGCCCTGTGCCGGCATTTGGCACGTTTTGCCTTCATCCGAGCCGCGCTCAGCCTGTGCACGGCTGCCCTGCAGAGCCCCCAGCAGCAGCTCTGTGCATCCGTCCCCTCTCTCGCCTTCCTCACCGGAGAGGTGCAGCACTGGGGTCCTGAGCTGTTTTTTTTTTCTGACACAGTCCTGGAAAGCTTAAGGGGTGCGTCTGGGGCACGGTGCGACTGCCCCTAGAGACTGGAGCCTCCGAAGCCTCTGTGCCGTGTGAGAGCAGCACGGGGAGAGCGCTGGGTCCCCCCCTCCCCTCTGCAGTAAATAATGGCAGTTTTTATTTAGCTATTATTTCCTGGTGGCAGATATCTCCTCGGCTGTCTGTTTAACTGTCTTTATCACACCCTCCTTCTCTGTTTGATATGGTTATAGATAAACAGATAGCTACCTTAGTAAATAACATGTTTTTAAGAGACCAGCGGTATGGTTAACATAGTGCAGCAGCTGTTGATTTGTCTTTCACTGTTTTTTGTTTGTTTTCTTTTTTTTTCTTAAGGAAATGCTTTAAATAAGGGATACTTCATCTATTAAAAAAAAATACACTTGTAGCAGCTGCTAAGCCCATCCATAAGCCTGCTTTACGTTGTATTTGTGATGGGACTGACAGTGCATGGAGGAGCCTGATTATACACAATTCCATTTTAGCAAGCCCTGCGATGTAATTTCACAGGGCGATCAGTGTTTGAATGTAATAGCAGCCTGTGCTAAGGTGTCAGAATATTAAAGGCGCTAATGGAAAAGCTCCCTGGTACACAAGGGGGACAGCATTACAGGAGACGTCGCAGATGGCTGGGCACTAAACTAATGGGGCAGGATCCAAGAAGGGAAAAAAAACCTAGAGAAGGGAGAGCTCACGGGAGCACGGGCACCTGCTTCCCTCTCACACGGAAATTAAACAGCGAGCGAGGGAGGAGACGAGCGTGTGTGTGTGTCAAAATAGAAATCAAAGGGGAAAGGCCCCCTTCGGAAGGGCTCGAGTGTGTTGACAGGAAGCCCGGAGCTGGCTTTGCCGTGGCAAGGCGTGGGGTTGGACCACAGGGGTGCGTGTCTGGGGACTGTGGGCACGTTCTGGTGGCTGGAGGAGGAGGTGATCGGTGGGTGCTGTTACCCAGCTTCGTGTAACGCAGCCAAACAGCAGCTCTCTGCTGGCTGCGTCCCCAGCTACATCCATGGAGGGAGATGTGCGCACGGCGTGCCGCACTGGTCCCTGTGCTCACGTCTCCAGGGGCTGACGGTCTGATTTCAGGGCAGTGCCGACCTGTGCCTGTGTCCCAGCACTGCTGCGGTTTCCCCAGGAGCAGACAGGCAGTATACAAGTGGTCCACACTTGTCTGTCTGGAGAGGGAACACAGCTGTGGGTGAACACGTTGGGTTTGGCTTCGTGTCGTGCCTGGCTTCCTCACTCAGCCTTCCTCAGTGCTGTAGCGGGGAAAGGCTCCGTGTCTCTCTTCCTTGGTGCTTCCAGCTGTGCTGCTCCCCTCTCCGAGCCAGCTGCATGCCTGCCTCCATTTCCCGTCTCTCTAGGAGCCCAGACCTGTGGCTTTGTTTTGTTTGAGCCCAAACCCAGGGCTCGGACGCAGGTCCCCGAGGCATTAACCTAGCGTGTCACCAGCCGCAGAGCACACAGCAGCCGAGAACATTTTATCCGGGATAATCCTTAGCCTGGGAGCAAGGCAGAGACTGTTCTTGTGCAAACACACGGAAACGTGAAGCCTAAACTGCTTGGCACTTTGACACTGTGGAGTCAGGCTCGCGGGCCCTGCCGGCATTGCACAAGCCCCAGCGCCTGCTAATCCCACGGACAGCGTCTGTCCTGCTCCTCCTGAAGCTGAGAGATGCTCCAGTGGTGAATGTGCACGGTATTCCTGGGGTGTGGGCAGACAGGCTGCCCAGACGTATCCCTGGGTGGGAAGAAGGATCACGTGCCTCAGTTTCCCTCTGTGAAGCGGGAATAAGCCCTACCTGCTTGCCCTGCAGGGTATTTGGGCAGGCACTGGCTCTCCCCGGGTAGTTTCAGACCCTAGCTTGGGCTTCTGTGTCTGCAGGCAGCGCTGCAACACCAGCGGTGGTACGGTTTCAGTGTGTGTGTGCACCATGCGTGCACGTTGCGTTGCTCCTGTAGACAGCGATCTGATGGCACGGGCTGCTTGCTGCAGCAAGGAGAGTGCACGCATGAGGCTGCATCCTCCGCATCTTGCCTGGCAGGGTGACCTGTCCTCCCGTGGGCTGGGGTCTCTGTGAAGCAGTCCCCATAGGGCATGTTTGGGGTGCTGTTGGGAGGCCTCCGGTCCGTTTGGCAGCCCCTTTTGCTGATGCTTTGGTAAAAGTGGAACGCGGAGCCCTGTAATGCAGCCAGACGCGTGCGGGGAAAGGCAGGGATGGATGGAGTCGGTGTCAGGGCAGCAATTGCTTATCATGCCTTATCTGGGAATATGAAACTGTATTGCATGACATCCAGAGGCAGGCTGAATAGATATGCCAATTCATCTCGAGCCCGGGCTTTGACAAGCTAGACTGCCCTTGTTGAAAGGCATCAGTCAAACAAGAGCTGCTGGCTGCTTTTCCCTTTCTTACACTTTCCCTCGCTCTCGCGCTCCATCTCCCTCTCTCGCTGCCTCCCCTCCCTCCTCCTTTTTTTCTAAGCTGTTTCCGCACAAAATTGAAAAGCTTTGGAAATAATAATAATAAAAGCCCCCCAAACTAATACCGTTTTAAGTACCCCCCCTCCCTCCCCAAATGGGATTGATAAGGAACCCCAGTGTATGAAGGTATGTTTAGATAACATTGAGAATATTATAGCGGGTGAGAGAAAGTAGGGGGAAAAGCTTCCTGCCGCCTCTAAGCCGGGAAAGGCGACGGCACCCTGGCTAATACGGGTGTTTAATATTTGATGTGTTGGGATAAAGCAGGATCACCTTCGAATTGAATTGAGTGTCAGAATGAGAATCTATTACTGAAATTCTTGTGTGATTTGACAGCAAAGCAGGCGATGTTATTCTTCACTAGTTACCGCAATCTTCTCCCCTACATCACTTAAATATTTTTTTCTTTGCTTGAGTAAACACACATTATCCTTTTTTTCCACCCCCCTTTCCTTTTTTTCTCTTCCTCTTTTATACTTATTTTTTTTTCCCCTTAAATCAAACCTGCCTTTCGCAGGGCCGATGGAGCAGATTGTTATTTCTTTATTTGTCCTATTAAATGGAATTCCTGATCGTTTAATCCTGCTTTTGTAAGTGATTTAAAAACACTTGAAAAGCTGTGAATGCAGCAGCACTTCTGACTAAACTGCTTAAAAGGGACAAGTTTCACCTGCGCTTGTGCAGCGGGGAAATTCCTGCCTGCTGGCAGCCAGGCTGCAGGGGATGCTGCAGGGGGCCAGGGGCAAACTTTCCTTCTCTCCCTGTTGTTCCTTTCCTGCTCCTATTCCTTTCAGCCCCAGCCAAGCAGCCTTGCTGCTGTGTGGTTTGGCCTCAATGGTGTTAATTTGCCCTTTCCTTCCTTCATGCTGGTAAGTTTGCATGAAAAGGAATCCCAGCAAGAAATTTCCCTTTCCGCTCCTTGTGGTAGATTGCATGCAAAAATAGGGGATGGCGAGGGACTCGCTGCACAGGGACTGCCCCAAAGTCACCCCAGCCCCAAAGCCTTATGGTGGCTGAGTGGCACCGAGGACATTTTAAGCTCTGTCTAAAAGCCCACTTAGCCATAGACACCACCTCCTTTTTCTTCCAAACGTACAAAGTAATATAAAACCCTGACACCTCATCATGGAAGCAGCAGAATGAGGTGGGTTCGAGGGAAATGCTTGTTTGGGGCGGATGCGGCGCGCAGTTGACGTGACAGGGGGAAGAAGGTACTTTGGCTGTCGCAAAGTCATTTTCTCCATTGCGCGGGTGTCAGGGGGTCAGCTGCAATCCGCATGCTGCTGTGCGTGGGGGTCCTTGGGGAGCACGCCCTACTCCCCCGCTTCGCGTAGGCTGCGGGCATCTCCCTGCTGCTTTCTCTCTAGGAACATGTTCTTCAGCATTTCCTCAACAGAAACTTTCAGCAAAAAACACCCCCTTTTTTTTTTTTTTTCATTCCTTCCTACCCATCCTTTCAGCATTTCCACAACCCGCTGAGCACCTTTGCTCCTGGGAGGATTTTTCCAAAAGGAAATACTTTCTCCCTGCCTGAAAGCGTGGGTATTAATATTAAAATTACAATTAGTGAGTGAAACATTTAAAGACACTTGATGGGTCACAGCATCAACATGTGCAGAAAGCACAGGGATCCTGGCTCTGTCGGCACCCTTCACGTGCCTGCTGACGGGCTTTTGTGAAGTGCGCTGGGCGCTTCCCATAAATAAATGATGGAGCATTATTCAGTCCACCTGGATCAATACATCAGCTTGACAAGTTCCAGTTCTGGGAATTTTCTGACCCCCCTGGAACATCTTCTCTGCGGCTGCGCTGCTCGCAGGCTGCGGTCAGTGCCATCGCGCTGCCCAGCCCTGCTGCCATGTGCTCTCCGTGTGTCCGTTTCCCAGCTCAGAGGACTGTCCCTATTCCCTACCACCTTCCCACTTTGCTTCCCCATGCCTGGATTTTCTGCAGGTTACACAAGGTACAGGTTACCTGAGGACTTACCTCCCCACCCCGGTCCTTGTAACGGGGTGTGGATTATCTGTGGTGCTTGCTGTGTGCATGGAAATACAGTCTGTTCCTAATCTCCTGCTGCTCGTGGCTCCCATTTATCACAAGAGTATCTGCTTACCTTTGATTTGAGATCCCTGCGTCAGGGACCCAGGGTGATAGTTGTGAACTGCTGCGTATGCCTATGGGATTGTGTAAGTAAATAAATATAATTAATAATCATCTGACTTCAGAGGAGCGTTGGCAGGGAGGTAAATGTAGCTTCTCAGAATTACAAACAAAATCAGGAAAAAAGGGAGAGACCTTTCTAAGAGCTGATACGAATGGAAATAATTGTGTTCAGCTGCTTGAAAATTATTCTGCAGCCATCGTTTTGGTTTTTCTTAGCAGATCAGAGTGGCTGCGTTTGTTTTCAAATCAGAATTATGACCCAAAATATTTTACGGTAGCTTTTTTAAAAGATGCCTGCCTTTTTTTATCAGTTGAAATGTAGATGAAAATAAAATGCCAGCGGAGACATGCTCTCACCTCAGCATCTGACCTCGAAGGGAGTAGCCCAGTCCCTGCAAGAAGAGAGGGACAAATTAGTGTGATACCCTGGCAAAAAGGGCCAGAAAGCCCCTGGCAGAGGCAGGGTGCCGGCATCGGGACCCCGCGTTGGGCACTATCTTTAACAGTCAGAAGAAGAACTTCCCTGTTTAAAGATTAAACGTTGTCTTTAAATATTAAACAGCAAAGCTCCTCGCTCTTGATTGTGTGGCTGCTGCCGGCAGGCGGCTCAGAATTGCCAATTTTAATTAAAAAACTTTATTTTCGAATACAATCCACCACTGGCAGGGCTCGGCGCTGCTCCTCCCCGGCCGGGCTGGCCGCGTCTCCCGCGGCCCAGCCGCTTTCTGCCTGCCCACGAGGTGACAGCAGTCACTGCGCGCAGCGCGAGCGGCCTCAGCCGGGACCGATCAATGCCCCTGGCACTTCCTTCCAAAACCCCAGGAAAAACAATTAAAACCCAATCGATCCTGCAGATGGCTTTGAATATGCATAAGTGCACACTTGACCTTCAGTGGTCAGGCCAACTTCCACCCGGGCTGCTTAGCTAGTTTGCTCAGGTAGCGCGGCTGTACCAAATGACCTTGATTAGGAAAGCAGTAATGCTATGCAAAAGAGGGACTGGTGCTGGCCCGGGGGTCTGCTGCGTGGGCTCCTTGCCCATGCTGCCCAGCGCGTCTCTGCAGCCCTGCTCACAGCAGTGAACCCCGATTTTAAGCAGCAGAGAGGCTGAGAAGGGTGCAGGATGCTCGGCTGATGGGTGTTAGGGCAGCTTTGCCCTGTGCTGGCCCTCACAGCCAGCGGGCTGTGGCTTTGCTGGGGCGATGCCACCCTCGCTCTGTGCTCCATCGCTCGCTGCTGGCCGGGATCGGGTCTGCATCCACCCACTGCAGCCCAGGAGAGGGAGCCAGGAGCCCCAGGCAGAGCCGCTGTGTTCAGCACTTGGACCACCAGCCGCTGGGTGGGGGTCCCCGGCATCCCAGCCCCGCACAGCCAGCATCCTGGCCACCAGCAGTCTCAGCAATGAAGACATCAGAGCGTGTTTGTTGAAGGCGGAGGAAACCTCCCCGTTGTGTACACAAAGTGTAATTTCAGTGAATTATGCATAGACTTAATTAGGAGTTTTAATTGCTAATCATCTCCCAACAGGATTAGCAATGCTGTCTATTAATTATCTGTGGAGCCCTCTGTTTTGCTAAGGCAGGAGCAACAAAGCAGCGTAAACGGTTACGGAGGCCGGCAATAAATTCACTGCCCCAAAGCCGTGGCTCCTGGGGGTGCTCTGCGAGGTGGCAAGGAGCAGGGCAGGGGCTCTGGGGGCAGCGCCCGGTCCCCCTCGCTCCCCATCACCACCATGGTCCCTGGGGCAGGCGGAGCTCCCCAAAAGCTCTGGGTCTGTCTTTGGTCGCCGTGCTGCCCTGCCGTGCTGTGACTGCAGTTGGCGATGATCCCCGCTGCGGGAGGGAGATACGCACCGCGGGATTGACCTGATCTCATCTGGGGACAATGGCCCTCACGGCGGCAGAGATAGCGGCGGTGCGAGCGGTGCTAAGCCCACGCGCCATTCTTCAGGCTCACAATGCGGCCGTGAGCTTAATTCCTCAAGATGAAGGAGATACGGGGCTGTCAGGCTGTAATTACAGGCGCGTGCACGGCGCGGGGCCTGCCCGCTCCCGCATTTGCATTGTCCGGAGGGGTTGTGCCGCTCCAGCTGCCTGCCGCCTGCTGCCGGGGGAAGCAGCGGGGCTGGAGCAGGCCCTGGCCGGGCGGCAGGCTCTGCAGGGCCCAGCGGGGTCTCTCCTGGTGGTGGTGGAGAGCCCCAAGGGGTGCAAGAGTCCCAAGGCACCTGGGGCTCTGTGGGTGGAAAGGAGAGGGGAGGCTGGGGGGCTATAGTTGACAGCGGGGAAGGGGCTTGGGCACCCCTTACCGAGCCACTGTGACTCCTGAAGTGCCTTCCACAGGCCTGGGTGCTTCCTCCTTGGTGCAGCAGGGAGGGTGGAGTGGTGTTGGAGCACACCAGGGACACACAGGGCAGGCCCCAGGCCTCGGGTGATGCCGATCTGGCACTGGGCCTGGTCACAGGGTCCCTATGGTGACGCTCCTGGGCAAGGCTCAGGTACAGGCCAGGGACGGCTCTGAGGGCTGTCAGGTGGGACAGGCCTGCAACGCCTCCCGGAAGGTTCCTGTAGGAGCAGTGCTCGGACCTGCGTTGAATATCGGGGACACAGACCCACGTGTGCCCCCGGGGCGCTCCCAGTAACGTGCCCCACGCACTGTGCAGCCTCTGACCCTCTCCTTCTCTCTTGCAGGCGTACAGCTTTGCCATGGGGAGTTGGCCAAAGAACGGGCTCTTAGACATGAACAAAGGACTGAACCTACAGCACATAGGGAGGCCTCACAGCGGGATAGGTGAGTGACCTGCTGCCGCGCCCTTCCCATCCCCTTGTGCCTGCCTTCCCTCTGCCTCCCAGCCCTTCATCTGCTGTGACCTGAGAGCATTAAAGTTTGCAAGGAGGTAAGATTTACTTGGAAAAGTCACCTGCTACCTGGGCCTTGAGGAGGCTGTTTAATATTGTTTCAAGACTCTAACCATTAAAGTCTCCAATCAATCCAAGTTAAGGAGATGAATTATTTAAAGCTCACCAGCTTTTAATTAGCAAGCTCCTTTTGAACTATGGATCTGGTTGCATTATTGACGGAGGTAGCATTAAAATTTGCTTTCTTGCCTGGGAGCAGATTTACCTTGCTTGTATGCCACGTTGGGGGTGACAGGGAGGCAGCTGGGGCTTCAGGAGCTGTGTGCTGTCCCTGCTTTGAGGCTTGGACCTTTCCTACAGTCTCTTGGGGGGATGCAGGGTTGTTTTGCCTTGTATTTCCTCATCTTATTTATGGGAAGAGCGCTCTTTTGCTGTCATCCCCTGCTCTGACAAAGCATCCTCAGCTCTGGAGTGTCATCTGTCTGCCGTTGGTTTCTGGTTATCTCAGTGCTGTTATTTTGCTCAGGTGTCTTTCTGCCTGATTGAGTTGAGAAAGAAGCTGCTCCTGTCTGTCTCTGCTCCAGTCCTTTAGGAAGGTTCTGCTGCCTTATTTTTGCTAGGCAAACCTGGGGTGATGCAGGTGGCTGGAGATGTGCCTTACCTAGCATTTGACTGGGCACTGGCCTCCTGGCCGCTTCATTTTCAAGTCCCAGACGTGGGCAATGGATGGGAGCTCTCCAGGACGGGGGTGAAGACAGGCCACTTGCTGCTGACGTGGGCTGGTTTCCTGGGGTCTTGCTGTGCTGCCTTGTCCTGGAGCAGGTGCATGACCCCTTTTCCAGGACTGCTGCCTCAAAAAGAGAGCTGGGAATGGCTAAGCACATCTGCTTGTCTCTTACTGCCCATAGCAGCAAGCTGGAGCTGGCTGTGGCTCTGGGGACACTCCTACATTGTCTGGAGCCTCTCTGCTCCTTGTGCAGGGTCCTGGGATGCAGCAGGGCTGAGGGAAGTCAGGGAGCAGAGGGGAGTCCCCAGGGCTGCCTGAGGTGGGTGTGCCAGCATCACCCCTGCTCTCACGGCCCTTGTGGGTCGCTGGTGCCCAGAATTCTGCAAACCAAAGAGGGCTGAGAACTGAACAAAGAAATCCAGCAGCTGGTTACAGTGGTTTCCCAAATCCTGTGCCATGCAGGAGAGCCTCCAGGCAGGCTTTTTCCCAGCAGCGTGGAGAGCAGGCAGTCCTGTAAGGCTCAGTGAGGAACGGATGTGCAAAGCATGGGTGTTTCCTTTCAAATCTGGTAGAAAAATTGCAGTGGATGGCTGCTTTTTTTGTAAACAAATTGAAAGGAATTTTGCAGTCTCACCTGCTTTATTTTCAAATCATTCTGTAATTCACTGGCTCAGCAGATACTTGCTCCAGACCTATGCACTTCGCATCCTCTGGGAGCAGTCCTGCAGTGTGCTTCCTCTCCCTCCTTCACCTTGAGTGAAGCCTTGTAGGGCGCTTGATGCCCTCATCCCATATGGGATCCCATAAGGGAACCTTGCCTTGAGCAGCCGCCGCGTGCAGCCTGTAGGCTCGTGGAGGAGCCTGCTGAAATGCAGGGCCACACCCCTTGGGAAATACGGCTGTGAATGTGCAACAGCAAGCTGCTGGGCAGGGCTTGCGTTCCAGCTTTCAGCTGGTTTCTGCTTGTGGGCAAACAAGGTGCAGACCCTGCCGAGGGGCAGTGGAGTGTTGGTGTCACCGAAGTGTCGCCTGCTCTGCAAATACAGCTGCTGGGTGGGCAGGGTCTGCTGCAGGTGTTTTGTGGGAGGGAAAGAAGAGGGGAAATGGCAGTATTGCAGCTTGTTGAGAAGTGCCAGGCAGAGTAAAGGGGGAAAATCCTGCTCCGGAGAGTGAGGGTGCAGGAAATCCCTCGCAGATGGGAAAGGAGCATGAAGGGAGGGAGACCTGCTCTTACGTCTGCAGTCCCAGGTTGGTATTTCAGCTCTACCACTTCCCTGTGGGTTCCCTGAGGACCTGAGAGGGCTTTCTGCAGCTTCTGTCTCTCTTCAAACACAGATTAAACGTGTGTCAGGAGCAGGCACTGGTGATACAATGGAGGGGGAAGGACAAGGTGTAGGGCAGGTCTAGGCAGCAGGTTCCTGTGGTGGCAGCGATGCAGCTGTGTTCTCACATTGGGATCTCTCTACAGAGTGCCAGAGACTGACACAAATCAGGATGATTAAAATCACAGGTTTTAGTTGTGATTTAGATCAGCCAGCAGGGCACCTGCTTTCAGTAATTGATTTCTGTGCTTTTTGTTACCAGTTTCCCTGAAGAAAGGTTGTGTTTTACTGACCAGCACCTATCAGCCCATGTTCAGCTCTCCCTACTATTGCTCAGCTGTTAAATCTGGTCATGCTTTAATGCGTCAAATGTAGTACATTTGCTACATTTACTTTGATCAATAATGTAAAATAATATGCCTTTACTGTTAGTTTGAAGATTGTTGTTACATTAGAAAAATGATAAGTTACTGTTTGTTATTCAAGAGGTGGGGATTAAATTATTGCTTAGGATTTGAGTTGCAGTGCTTTTGGACGAAAATCAGAATGCTGTGTTCAACTAGCCATAAAATAGTTTATTTTAAATAATATTTGATAGTGAAATTCTGCTTCCCTTGCACACACTTAATATAGAGGAAAAGTAAATTTCAAATTTTTTGGGGCTGAAGTTGTCACATGCATGAAACAAAAGAATGGACAGTGACTGGTGAGCTGAACGAGCATTTCTGGAACCACCCTTTCAGGATTTTATAGTCAGTGCGTCTCATCCTCTCCTACATTTGCTTGTTTTTGTGATTATGGAAGTGATAAAAGGGACACCTTCTTTTTCTTCAAGGCTTAGTTGTCTTTTGGCTCTGAATGAGCCAGTTATTGAACTGAAAATACACTGAGAAAAGGGAGAAGTTTCCAAACCTGCAGAAGGAGCCACTGCTGTGAAAGTTTGCTTCTCATTTGTCCGCTCTGCTTCCACCTGCGGTGGATTGGCTGTCCTTAACACGCGGTGCTGGCCCTTGCTGCTGGTCTCTTGAATCCAGTGGAACTTAATCAATCCTTGCTATGTGCAGATTCTTACAAATTCAGATTTGTTTGTAAATGCCAGGTTGGTTTATTCTTATTTTCCTCTTTCTGCTTCTTCATGGAAGAGGGCAAGTGGGCTGCCGTGCCTTTGCTAACGAACCCGCAGCACGCACCCGAGGTTCAGCTCCGGGCACAGAGTCGTGGTCCCGTGGGGACCCAGCGGGGTGGCCGCAGCACGGGGGTCCCCACCATGCCGCCGGGGGCTCGGCAGGACCTGCAGGCTCAGGATGGTGCCAGCTTGGTCCCAGGGGCTTCACCACTTGTCTGCGCCACGGGGCTGTGCCTGGCCGAGGGAGCAGCCCCACAGCCCGGGGGTCAGCAGCCCCTGCAGGGAGCAGCCCCGCAGGCACCTGCACCTTCCCGGCCCGGTCTCTCGCTTTTCATTTACTGATTGGAAATCTCGGAAGGTTAGGGCGTGATACTGTTCCTGATCCAGAGCATTAATTAGGCCTCGGAAAGAAGAAGAGGAATTGCGTGTTTTTAACAGTGAGGTTAATGGGATGCTCGCAGAGTAGACAGTTTTAATGAGCTTCAACTCGACGTGCAGTGAGTTTACTCTTTGTGTTAAAAGGGTCACACTGCAGTAGTTTGATGTGGATTGTCTCCTGGCCCCCGGTGTCATAGGTGAGCATCTGTCAGAGTCCAGTCAGAGCGCATTTACTTAGTGACACGATTCTAATTAACTGCCGCCGGCTGCCAGCGCCCGCGGTGCCCCTGCCCTGCCCGCGTCCCGCTAAGTGCGGGGCGGGCACCCGGGATGGTGCCTGCGGCTGTCAGCGCCCGCTCTCCCCCCGGAGCTCTCCGGCTTTAGTTCAGCCTCCTCTCGTCCTCCTGCTTTCCTTTCCCCTCTCTCTTTCTCCTGGAGATGCTCTGAGTCTCCATGCACCCCCCGTGCCCACCTGCCTCCTCTGTCACACGAAACAAGGGGATGGGGACGGCATTATGTGAAGCTCCCCTCTGGTTTTTGGCCACCTTCCAGCCCAGCCCACATGTCCCTGGCTGTCTCTGGGGATGGAGCAGGCAGAGCCCATCATTCAGCCCCCAGCGAGTGCCTTATCCAGGAGCAGTGCCACGAGCACGGCACCGTCCTTTTGCCAGGGGTGCCAATGGCAAGGGCTGGGGTGCGAGGCTCTCACAGGTAGTCTGAGGCAAAATGGGAAAGGCTGGGAGTTAAATAATTAAAAGAGACTCAAGTAAAAATCAACAGAAATGGCATCAAAGGAGCAGTGTCATTCTGAATTAGCACTGGTAAAGGTCAGGCAGCTCCCAAACAGGTGGAGCGGGTGCGCGCAGGTGTCACAGTGGGGCACAGCGCCCGGCCGAGGGACCCCGCCAGAGGGACTGCAGCAGGACAGGGACGGTGGCAGGCAGGTGGCAGGGTCCCACATCCTGCAGGGGGACAGGATGGCCGGCGAGGGGCTGCCTCTGCCAGAGTCCAGTCAGAGCACATTAACGTGGTGACATGATTCTAATTAACTACTGTGAGAGGTGTCACAGCTGGAAAAGCAGTGAGCGGAGACAAGCTTTTAAAAAAAGAAAAAAGCAATGTGACAGTCTTTTTTTTTTTTTTTCCCTTTCTTTTTCTTTCTTTTTNTTTTTTTTTTTTTTTTTTTTTTTTTTTTTTTTTTTTTTTTTTTTTTTTACTCTTGTGTGCTCTCTCCCCTCCATGTGGGAGTGGATCTAAAGATAATTAGGATGTCTGGCTGCCTGGGAACCTGAGCCAGGGCTCTTTTGCTTTCAGTCATTTAAGTTTTCGACATCTCTCTGAAGGGACTTGGTGGCGCAGTGGATTACTGCGCGCCAGAGTGACAGAACACTCTTCTAATCGTAAACCCTTTTTAGAAAAGATTCTGCTCTCCCTTTTTCCCTGGGAGCAGCAGGGGGTATGTTCTGATCACTGCAGCTCTGTTCCCATACATGCTACAATAGGAAACTCAAGGTCTTTCAGCTGTTTCCTGCAGTTAACAAAGGAGGCACAGAAGAAAGAAAGGAAGGATGATTGAGTGTTTGTGTTGACTGCACTCACCCCTCTAGCCTACCCAGCCCAAAGTCGATCACGCTCGGGGAGGGCACGGCAGGCTGCCCGGCCCCGCTGCACTGGGAATGTTTTCTGGAGCTGTCCCAGCATGCTGGCAGAGGTGGGACAGACTGCAGGGCTCCTTCTGCTTGGGAAAAGCCCCGGTGCGATGCTGTGCAGTGCTGTGCCATGCCATGCCATGCATTCCTCCCAGCCCCATGGGAGAGGCTGCTGCTCGCGTGGGTTGTACAGGAGGCAGTGCACCTGGCTGGAAGCAGGCGTGTGCAGCACTGGGTTGAAGAGGGGTGTCCGGGTTGTGCATCGTGCCTGGACACCAGCTGTGGGTCGGGGCCTTGTTCCTATTCCCAGTGGCAGGTGAGAAGGCTCGCAGACAGGTTTTTTGTGCCACTCCAAACCATGGCTGGCCTGCTGGGAGCACAGAGGGTGGCTGGTGAGGGTGTGCTTCTGGGATGCTCTATGTTACAAACCAGCCGGTCCCAACCCCAGGAGCTTGCAGACTTGACCTGACCTGCACTACAGAGAACTCTGCACTGCCTCAGACCCTTCCCACCGTTGGCTTTCTGTCTGGTCCTGTTGCAGAGCATCCCTCCCTGCACTGCCTGAGCCTGCAGGCAGCAGGAGCAGCCCGTGCAGCAGCTGAGCCCTGCCCCATGCTGTGCTGGGTGGGTGCAACGCTCGCTGGCACTTGTTCTCCTGGAACAAGCAGCACTTCGTGCACCGTGCTGCATCCTCACACACAGAGACACGCAGTAGGCGAGAGGCCTAAGAAGATCATTAACTTTCCAGAGAGCTTCTTCTGTAGAAAGCAGCGACGTAAAACACCGAGTGACATTTTGATTTCCCCGTGGATTCTTTTGGTGCCTTGGTGTCTCTCTGTGACGTGTCCCAGACGAGGCTACATGGTGGCTTGTCCTCTGTTACCTGTGAGACGGGAAGAGTTTCCTGTTAATGAACATAAACGTCTCAATTAAGAGCATGGATTGCCTGCCCCTCTGTGTGCTGAGCTCTGGGGGAAGTGTCCTTGAACTTCACGCCACATGTCCCCAACCTGCACCTTGGGGACAGGGCGGCAGGGTCCTGCCCTGGGGCTGTCCCCACACGGTGGCTCCTTCTCACCGGTCTCCAGGTCTCCAGCACCCTCCTTGCCGCTGCTCCAGCCTCCGTGTCCCCTTGGGCTGGTGGCAGTGCTCTGCCAGGATGCTGGAGGCTGTCTCAGGAACACCCGCCTGGTCCTCAGGGTGGCGAGTGCAGCTCCGTGCCCGTTCACCCCGTCTGCAGACACCTGGCTGCAGGCTGGGTGCTGCCCGAGGTCTGCCCCTAACAGGACTCATCTCGAGGGTGCGGAGGGACGCCTGTAGCCACCCCGCTTCTCCTCACGAGGCACGACTGCGAGGTGCAGAGGGGAGGGTAGCAGCCAGCCGGAGAGCTCGTACCGCAATTTAACAAGTTTCCCTGAGTTCCCTGACAAGACCCCCCTCTAAGTCTGTACAGGAATTCATAAGAAAAGGATAATTAGGATGTTTCAAAGCTGCGACCCTCAGAGGAGTCCTTGGATTAATCTGTTTTTTCCCTTAAAGACATCTGTAACTACAATCTTTGTTTCTCTCCAGTTCGGCCCCCCCTCCCCTTCTTTTCCCCCCTTGTCTGTCTCTGTATCTCCTGTCAAACCGTTGCAGACGTAAATGACAAAGAAATCAGAAAGAGAGATCAATGCAGTCCAAATTAGCACTTGGAGATAGACTGTGCTGGAGATGTCAGAGCCTGACCCCGGTTGATCTGCCAGCCTCTGCCGGTGATATTATGCAAATTGCATCCATCTGGCAGAGCCCAGCCAAGGACTAATGGGGCAGGGAGGGCTGCGGCCGGGCGCCTTCGGGAAGGGGAGAGCCGGGGGTCTGTGGGGAGGGGGCTTCCCGACGGACGGGGGAGATAAGGTGGTGCCTTGCCTTCGTTTGTGCTCCTGGGCGGATTAAAAACCAAACTCCCGATGAGAGATAACCAAACTTCATTTCGCTTTTTATTTTATTCCTTATTGCTACTCCCATGCAAGCTAGTACCAAAAAAGAAAAAAAAAAACAAAAAAAAAAAAAAAAAAAAAAAAAAAAGCTGGTTCTTGGTGCTCTTGTTTCCTGCACGTCATTACCACTGATGGCAGTTTGAGGGGAGAGACAAAGTCGGGGAAAGAAAGCAAAAAAAAAGCCAGCTGCTTAAAAGACTGCTGTAATAGGAGCATGGATAATAGAAATCTCAAATTACGGTGATCGCCTTGTTAAGAAGTTTGAAAATACGGCCAGATTGTCTTTAATGAGAGAAATATGGCTGTTAGTTAGTGAAGGAGGAGGGAATGGACCTTGTTTCAAGATCTGTAGCTCGCCCATCAAAGAGGCACCGGCTGTTTCATTTCAAAATCCTGTTCCTCTGCCTGATATTAAAAATAGTTGTTAAAAGCTTTGACTAGCAAGATGATTCTCTTTGGCTTCCTACTCTCTCTCCACCTCCCCCAAAAGACTTCGCTGAGAGAGAACTTCTGCTCTAAAAAACGAGGAAGCAAAGAAAGAAAGAGGAAAGTTTTGTGCCTTCAGCGGGCGCAGCGGGGTTGTGCTGCCTGGGGTCCCCGTCCAGCGTCCCTGTCCCGCAGCGCCCAGGCAGTGCCTGCTGGCTTCGCTCCCAGCGGGTCTGGGGTTCAGCACCATCCCGCTGCTGTTGCCACCACCAGCCTGAGGGGTGTGGGGCAGCTGCCAGCGTGCTCTCTGGGTCTGATTGTAGGCTCACACATGGCTTTATGTTACCCCGTGGTTTAGCGTGGCGGCAGGGGATGCACCGCGGGCAGGACGAGGCGCCTGGAACCACAGCACCGCTGCCCTCCTCGGAGGCGCTGCTGGTGCTCGGACCCACCCGCAGCCCTGCAGCACTGATTTCCTCTCCCTTGTGCATGGGAAGGGTGCTGGGCCGGGTGAGGAGGGCTCTGACAGAAGCCAGCTCTGGCAGCTGCCCCCATGTCTTGTTAAGAGCTAACGGGCACCTCCACGCCGCGACGCTCTGACCCGTGACTGTTCCTTGCTCCGGCGCTGACAGTCCCCTCTTTAAGGCAGCCCGGCAGCTCCTTCGTTCTCCCCTGAAACCAAAGGATCGCATTAATTGCTTTAAGGATCACTGCCCCCTGTCCTGAGTGGCCTGTTGAAGATAACGAACTCGGAGCGTGTTAATAGCGGGCATAACTCAGCAGGACCCAGGGACAAGGTCTGGGTGGGGAGGATGCTGCTGGGTGGGGAAGATGGGCACCGAGCCACTGCAAATCCATCCAGAGCTGTGTTTCTGTCTCTCCCTGTCTGCACACAACCAGTGTAATGCTCCTGCTCCCAGGCTGCTAACACCCAGGGCAGAGGACTCAGGCTGGAGGTCAGGGCTGTGCCGGTCAAACTGCCCCTGCCCCGGTGACCTCACTCCTTCGGGGTTTTGGGGTGGGCCCAGAGGAATCTGCTCTGCCCAAAAGCTGTTTCTGCACCTCTGAAACCCACCAAGAACCCCGGGGAGGGTGCCTCTGGTGTGGGGCTGCTGTCCTGGAGGGGAGGCAGGGGACAGGGTCACGGTCAGCATTGGGGTGGACGCTCCGGTGCACGCTGCTGGCCCCAAGCTGCCGTGTCCCATGCTCCAGTGACAGGTAGCAGGGCACGTCTCGCCCTGCAGGCTCTCTGAGGGGATCCTGTCAAGCAGGGGCTGGAGAGCTCCATCAGTTTTTGGCCAGGAGGTGGCCCAGAGATGTGGCCAGGTCATGCAGGTGACAGGACTGTCCTGCGTCCTTCCCACGTGGCTTCGAGCTGACCTTCAAGCATGAAAGAAACCATTGCTGGTGACTTGATGCAAAACTCCTCTGTGGTGGAGAGCACACAGACACCCTTGGTAAGTTTTCCTGATGCAGGGGCAGTTTTCCTGCAGTGCCCAGCCCCATCCGGCACAGGCACGGTGCTGGCACTACGTGGGGCACGTGTGTCCCCTGCCTGCCCCCACCTCTCCGCCTGGCCCAGCAGGACCAGGACCCCAGGACTGCCACCCTGGGACCCTTCCTGATGGCACGCAGGGACCTGGCCCCTGCTCTGCACGAAGCAGGAGCATCTCCAGCACCGACTGCTCGGCAGCGAGGTTGCCGGGGCCGTGCCCTGCACACTGTGTGTTTCCACACGAGAACAAGCGATTTGGCTTTATCTCCCTACCCTGGGGACTCAGAGTTTGGCAGCTGGGCCATCTCTGGCACCCCCCAAGCCCTCTGCTCGTGTTCTTCCCCTCCAGAAGTACACATATAACAACCGAGGGAGAGAGAAAAAGAGAGACAACGGATTTGCCTCCATGCTCCTGTACAGAGCAGTCTCCTAATGAGAAGAATATGGCTGCTAGTTAGCAGAGGGGTGTGTCCTGTAGGCTAAAATGAGATAGTTAAACTGCACTGATTGAAGGTTGAGGTTAGAGGGCAGCACAATTATGTTCAGGAGATTCAAGGGCTCTGTTTGATGCGGCAGTTCTAAGCTCCCAGCCAGTGTCAGTAGTTTAGCTCAGGGTTTCTTTTTTTTTTTTTTTTTTTTTTAGTGGGCTAAAGACAGGAAGGATAAAACTATGGGAATGAGTTGTTACTATTATTATAAAGTGGTGTGAATTTTTTTTTTCAACCACCAGTTCACCCCCTTTTTGCTTAACTGTTTCCTGATCATTATTTTTTAAGCTGCTTCAAGGGAAGAAGAGAGCATCCCCTTCCCCCCGGAGAGCGGCTCTGAGTTTTCTCCCGCACAGGGAAGGTGAATTTTTTTTTTTTTTTTTTTTTTTGTGCCCAGACTTCAGCTCAGTTCTCTGACTGTGGATCAGGAAAGCAATTAGCAGTTCAAATTATGCCAAGGCCAAATTCTTTGTCTCAAAATCATGGGTTAAGAGTTGCAAAAGAACTTTAATTGCCTGGTGCTGCACGAGGTATTTTTCTGAGAGCATTTCCACTGCTTCGGGCTGTTTATAGGGGAAGTCTCTTGTGTTTCAAAAGACCAGCAACAGCACTGCCTTTTCCCAGAGCCTGCAGAAGCAACACACAGGTGTCCCTGGCCTCCAGCATCCCCGGCCTCTCTCCCAGCCTCTCTCCCCACTGCTTGCTGCCTTGCAGACGACCATCCAGCCCAGCTGCTGCCTCCCATCCAGCCCAGGACAATCCAAGGCACCGTTCCCTTTCTCTGCTGCCCTTTCCCCCAACCCATGGGTGGCTTTGGGTTCTGCCTGCCCGCAGCCTCCATCTCCTGCCTGCATCTCCTGGCCGCCCTGCGGCGAGGCGAGGCGAGGACAGCTGGCTGCAGCAGCAGCACGAGGCAGACCCGTGCAGGAGGCTGTCGCTTGCCCAGTAGCCGCGAGGGCTCCCAGTCTTGCAAGGCCAAGTGCAGATTCCTTCCCCCTTCCTTCCCTTGCCTGCTCCCCAGTTCATGTCAGAGACCCGAGTGTCCCGAGCCCACACTTGGTGTTGCCTTTCGATCCGAGTGACAGCCTGCTTTATTTACTCTAATGGCTGTCATTTTAAAATGTTAATTCCTCCCTGAAGAAAATGTCTTTCCAAGATGAGTTGCCCATCACCAGAGAGAGCGTGCGGGTGCCCTCAGTGCCCGTGCAGAGCCAGCCTTTAGCCCCAGCCCTGGCTCCTCCCGTCCCTCCTGGAGCGGGATCGGCTCCGCTGGGGCCCCACCGTCCCTGGAACGGGGGCTGGTGGGTTCTCCCCAAGCCGGGTTCTGGGTACGGCCCCAAAGGGGACATGGCCACACAGAGGCAGGGCTGTCACTGCCGAACAATTCCTAACCTCAGTGGGAGAGGAGGAGGGTGGTGGGCTGGGGGGAGGAACCGGAGATAAATGTTAGCTCATTTCTTAAGTAATTAGTTACCTCCTCATCCCCATGTTGTAATTGTGAACAAGCTGTAATGTTTAATTAGTGTGTAAATGAAACCCCAATTTCATAATGGCTGCGGTGACAGCGCTAAGTGAGACGGGCACAGAAGGGGCCGCATTGTTTCAGCGGGAGATGAAGCTGTCGCCCAGCAAGCCGAGCGTCTCTGGGAGAAAATGGAAATGATAAACGAAGTGAGGCTAATTAGCAAAATCATACAGGCCCCACTGATGGTTCTCATCAAGGGGAGGTAATGAAGCGGGCGGGCCAAGCTGAGGGGGGATTAATTGGAGCCTATTCCACAGGCGTGGGCAGAGCAGCCGCTGTGGGGATGCAAACTTCCCCGCTTTGCTTCCCTCGCCCAGGGGGGATGCACTTGTCTGGGGGTGTTGTCAGCCTGGGCCTGTCCGAGCACAAACATCACAGGGTTTGGGGAGCGGTGAAGGGCCTCCGTGTGATGATGCCTGGTGGGGAGGGAGCTGAGCTGCTCTGCGCATCCTCGGGGCAGGGGTCTGTGCACGGTGCCTGCTGGATGGGGACCGCAGGGCTGTGAGCTGAACTTTATCCTTTCCATCCGTGTAAGGAATGCCCTTTCCACAGCCGCTGGTGCGTCCCCCTGCCCGTGTGGCGTTACTTGGTGACATTTACGGGAGCACACCGGGCCCCGCTCCCGGTGCAGCCCCAGCCAGGGCCCCCTGTACCTGCTGCCACCAGGGTGCCCACAGTCACTGCGTCCCAGCCTCGCGGCCCCTCTGAGCCCCCCGCCGCCTCTCCTGCTGAGTAATGAGAGATTTCCCTGGGCCTCCGAGGGCTCTGAAGAGGGGCTGAGCAATATTATTTATTCAGTTGTTTACAGAAACGTTTGATCGGGAATAGTTCTTCACTGCCAGCCTGTTGTGTATTATTCATTGCAATAATCTCTGCAGATTGTGATAAACTGTAACTGCGGCGGGGCAGCACAGAGCTGGGCTGTGCTGCCACCGCTGCCTGCACCGGCCTCTAAAATATCGGCAGCTGCAATCATAAATCTCAATTTACAAGTGGGACTATAGCATGGGGAGTTATAGTTATACTAATGATTACTTCTCTGTCTTATTTTTCATGTTGCAACAGAGTAATAAATTTTTAAGAACAGCCTGGGCAAAGCGTTAGGGAAGCCTGTGCGTCCCCGCTCCGCGCTGTCAGCAGGGAGCGGTGTTCCCATTCCCCTGTGGGAACCTGGCAGGCAGCAGCCCCACTTCTCAGGAAGGTGACACAAAATGGGGTGATGGCTCCGCTGGGTCCCACCTGAAGGAAAACCAGTGAGGGTCAGCAGGGAAGGAAGGCTCTGGCTGGAGGAACCCGTCCCCATCTCTGCCGAGCGGCTCGCCCGGCGTTGTCCCTCCTGGAGGAGCCGCATCGGGCGCCCTGCAGGGAGCAGGTCTGTTCCCCAGGAGGCAGCAGCGGGACACGGGGTTCGGCGAGCATCTTCCGAGTGTTTATCACAGCTCTGAGGTCTGTGATGTGAGGGCTCTGATGGATGCCTCCATTCACAGAGTTGACATTATGATGTACAGGGAGCCTAGAGACATATAGATTTTCAAAGTGGCCACTTTGAGCATAATTATAAATACCCAGCCTCTTTACATAGTGACTTGCTGCCAGGAAAAGAAGGGCCCTGGGAGGGCTGGAATTCTGGCAGCCAGGCTTTCTTGAGAAAGGCAGAGGTTCCCCACCCATTTTGGGGTGCCAGGAGGGGATGGGCACTGCGGGATGATGCCTTTCCATGCCATACCCCTGCAACAGCTGCTCCCCCATGGCCCCTGGTGCTGGCAGTGTCTCGTTGGGGACATCTCCCATGCGCTTTCTGCAGCCTCCTCACCCCCTGCCTGTTAGTGCCAGCACACCGCAACCTGACCTTAACCCCTTATGAGTGGCTAGATCCCCTTCCCCTCGCTCGTCTCCTTCAGCCTGCCTGTGGACTCAGCGCAGAGGGGTCAGAATTCAGGTGGGCAGCAGGCAGCTGGCCTGAAGGTCGCCATCTGGAAGTCCCTTTGTCACATTTTATCCTGCAGAGGTGGAATCTCAGTGGTGGCCTCAGCTGTGGGTAGAAGGGAGCATGTCCCCTGGCATGTGACGCACCCTGTCTCGGGGCTGCCCGAGCTCTTGATGCTCGTTCCCCATGTGAAGTGTGGTGAGACTGTCACTCCCACTGTCACCATGGGGCCAGCAGGAAGCCATCTGGGGAGCCGGTGACACTTCCAACCCATTTCCAACCCAATGTTCTTATGAAAGGAGAGGAGCATGAGGTTGGGATTGTCTCAGAGCATCACCGCTTCCCTCTCCATGGCAGAGCCACACTGGGCACACCTGGGCAGGGTGCGCATGTGGGCAGCAGTGTGTTTGTCCCCAGGCATTACACTCAAACAAGCATCAGTCGTCGTGTTCCCCAGCCTGTGACTGGGATTTTTCAGGGAAAAATGAAAGGGGTGTTTGAGGATTTGTGCTCTGTTTGCAAGCAGGGTCTGGAGGAGAGAAGGTCAAAGAAGAAAATTGGAGCTGAATTGAAATCAATGGCAGGTAGAGATTAGAGCAGTGCCCCAATTAACTGCAGCACACTGAGGTGAGGCCGGGGGGGCTGTAGCCCCCCAGGTTAGGACCCCACACTGGAGCCCACTTCTGCTCCATGGGGACGTGGTGGCTGCAGCTGGCCCGGGCACACGGGACTCACACCGAGGGTGCTGCTGCCACATGGCAAGGGCTGGGGCATTTTGAGACCTAGGCATTTTGGGCTTGGATGAGCCCCGCTCTCTCCCTCCCCACCTGTATCCTGGCTCTCTGTCCTCATTTCCTTGTCCTGGACCCTTCCCCCATTCCCCTGGTGTCCGCTCAGCTCCACCACCGCCAGCCCCACTGGATCCTCGTCATGTTTCCTCCAGCTTCACCTGTCTCCGGGCTCTTGGTCCCGCAGTTTTCCAGCGCAGCCGTTTCCTCCCTCATGCTTCCCAGGGAAGTCATCGAGCATCCCGAGGGCCGCATCCCTGCTCTCTGTGCAGGTGCTGGGGCTGGGTGCCAGCAGGGCTGCAGATGGGACCGCGGGGCTGGCCCGGGGCTGTGGGCAGGGCTTTGCCCAGAGTTGGCAAAATTCCGATGGGAAATCCATCCAAAACACTGCCTGGCCCCAAAATCACCTTCCCAACAGATTTCAAGGCTTTGTTCCAAAGCATCTGGGCACACACAAAATACCCTCCGAGCAACACGTAGCTGGAATTTGAGGGAAATAGCAACATATTTTTCATTCATGTTCACTGGAATGTATTAACAGTTTGGGCTGGAATTTCCTGGAAAAAAAAAAAATCAGCATGAGTCAAGCATCCAACATGGAAAATATCTCTGCAATCGCTGGTTTTTGGGAACATCAGGTTAGGTTACATCAGAGCAAGGGGGAGCCCCCAAACCCCCACCATACACACACGTGCTTGGGAGCCAGGACCTGGCTGCTGCAGCCCTGTGCCCGCAGGGATGGGGCAGCGCTCTGCCCTGCAGCCCCGTGCACCGCGACGCGCGAGGAGCGTTAATTAACATTGCGGGGAGATCTTAGGAAAGGTGCAATTTGAATGATCCGGCGCTGCAGTCATTCAGATGCTGAGTTAATTCAATCCTTGCACACAGTGCTCCTACAGATTGTTGGCTTTAAACAAACAGCGGTGACAGATTTGTTGCAGCGGAAATGTGGTCATTAAGTCGGGAGCGCGTGTTTGACCTGAAAGCGATTGAGTGATGGATGCAAGTCATTTTAAAGCTGCAGCAGCCAAAAGGATGCTGCTTCTGGAGAGCAATCTTGCATCTGAGGAGTGTAAATAATTTAAACAAACAAGTGAAGTAAGGTGAAAGCACGACCGTTTGCTGCTCTGTCCTCTTACAGCACTAAATGCAGAGTGGGGCAGCACTCCCAGGGCTCTCGGTGCAGGATCTGTGGCGGAGGGGAGCTGCAGTGAGGAGGTGCGGGGCACCCTCTCTCCACAGGGACGAGGAACCAGGGCCAGATCCAATCCCATGCTGGGAGCAGGGAGGGGACACCGACAGGGAGCACCGGGAGGGAGCACCAGAGCCGTCGCCAGAGCGGTCACGTCGCACGGGTCTGCGCCTTGCGCCGCTGGAGTCGGCCCAGTAATGAGGCTGGCACTTACCGTGCGTTGGAAGCAGCCATTGCTCAAGCCTCAATATCTCGGCCATTTAATTTAATGGGGTTTTTTAAATACCAAAAGCAATTAAGTTCACATTGTGAGCTAATCGCCTACAAAATTTCATTTTAAAGATGCTCAGACTGTTTGTGAGAGAATTGCCAGAACGAGACCCAAACACGCCACAGTGCCTGTCCATTTGTCCTCTCCCTTCCTTCTTCCCAGACCAAGGCAGACTTCCCAAGAGAAAGCCACCACATTTCCAGGCTCCTGATTTTCTGACAGTTTTTTGGGGCCAGGAGGTGATGCGGGGAGCTCTGCACAGAACGTTTCACCACTGCCTCGAGGCCATGCTGTGCTGCTGCTGCTCAGGTGTAAATGGTGCCCTGAGCCGGGCACCCAAACCTTGCACAAGCCCATGTGCTTCACTGGATGTCCCCACGGCCACCTGGGGACATCTGGAGGGCTTTCCTGGCTCTGGTGCAGGGAGGCCGGGACCAGATTTACCCAAACTCTGCCTTGCATCTTCAGCCATGTGCCAGAGCCCCGGGTGGGCTGTTGGCAGTGTGGCCTCGGTGGATGCCACACGTGCCCAGCCGCAGCCCGTGGCACCCAGCCCCGCAGCCCCCACAGGCTCTATCAGATGGGAGAGGAGCAGGAGCTCTGTGCCAGAGATTACTTGTTCTGCCCAAGAGCCGTGTTACTGAATACGGAGTAATCCCCCCCCGGCAGCCGGCTGTGGGTTTCGTTTCCTGCAGTGCAGCTATCGCATTAACGCTCTCCCCTTAAAGCACCTCTGTGGCAGAGCCGCCCACATGCTGTCCGTGTCCTGCAGCCGGGCGAGGTGGGCACGGGACCCCCTTGGGGAGGCCAGACCCCCCCCATGCCCCTGTCCAGCAGTGGGGAGGTGATTTATGGAGTCCCGTGTGCTCCTGGTGCATCCCGCTCGCGGTGCTTCTCCGAGATGCGTCACGCGGGGAGGGGAGGTCACCGCGTTGCAGGTTGGCTAACCTTGCCCACTTATTAAAGATGGTAAAAACCTCCCCCAGGACTTGTGAAGTATGGATCCAGAGAGCTCCATATGCTGTTCCCCTTAATGAGATGTCTGCCTGAAGAGCAATAGCAAAACACACCATCCAGCTCAGGGTCCCTATAGCTAGATGGCCTGGCTGTAAACAGAGCCGTCCGTCTTAATGGGCTATCGTGTAAAAACTTCTCCCAGTCAATAAATCAAAGGGGCTCCATTTATATCACGCGCTGCCTTCACTATTAGGCTGCTCGGGGTGGCACCTGCTGATACAGAGCTCCCCACGTCTGCGAGGAGGTGCTGGAGCCTCAAAGGGGCCTTTAATTTTGGCTTCCCTGCGCCGAGACCTGGAGCCTGCTGTGGTTCGGGATGGCCCTGCCATGCGGGGACACCATGGGATCTTTGTGTCCGCTGCCCCAGGGCAGGAGGCTCTGGTGCCTAGGGGCTGCTGCAGAGCTGCTGGGCAGCGAACCCCTCCCCAGAGGTGTGCACAAGGGGCTTGCACCCCTGCCACCAGGCACCCCCTCTCAGAGCGGCAGCAGCCTGGCTCGGGTATTTATTTTTCATTCCCTCTGATGCCACCGGAGGGGAGTTCCGCTCCAGCCACCATCCCAGGCAGAGATATTAGTCCTCATTACTAATTAAAGGAAGCAGGAGTAATTGACGGATGGTGGATGGCGGGGGAGCCAGGGTGATGAACGGCCCCTGTCCCTGCGCCAGGGACGCATGCTGAGCGCTACCTGTTAGCTACAAATAAACAAACCTGATAAATAATAAATAGTTCGGGAAGAGTGGCCGAGCATTATTTAAATTAATAGGGATTAGAGGGAGAGGCCTGAAAGAGCATTCCTCCGGATGAGCTATCCCCGGATGGGAAGGGGCTCATTTGTTGCAGGCTGGAGTAAACAAGGAGATGGGGAGGATTCATCACACTCAGCGGGGCCTCGTGGTGCTGCTCGGGCTCTAATGGCGTGGCCCCGTGCACCCTGCCGGTGTCACCAGGGTGCCACCGCAGCCACTGGGCTGGGGCACCAGGTGCACACCCAGGAGCTCGCTGCCGGCCGCGGTTTGGTGTCAGCCATTAAACGCACCCGGTGGGGGTCTCCTCGCCCCTGCGTGTGATGAACCCCCCATGCAGAGTGAGGAGGCTGGGGGGGACGGAGGCAGGAGGGGGGAGAGGGGAGGTGGGGAGCTCTGCTCGCTATCACATCTCCTCCATCTTATCGCCGCGGTAATTTGATGATAAAAAATAATCCGAGGCTGGAAAGGAAACATGTGTAGTGGAGTAAAGATTGAATGGAGGTGGATTGTGCCCCGGGGCGGCGGCTGAGAGATAGAAGGAAATGTCCTTCTGTTTGACACGCTGCCGAGACGCAGTCCCATCCTGCTGCCCGCCGTGGGCATGGGGGCAGTGCCGAGCTCCCCCAGGCCCCCACCACGGGGCACCCGTGGGTGCTGAGTGCTGCCCTTCTGCTCGCTCAGCCCCAGTGGGTGCTGTCCCCATCCCACGGTCTCACCGCTGCATGGGTTGCTCCCAGTGCGCTTTTTTTTTCCCCCCCTCCTGTTGGTTATGCTTCACAACTCATTTTATCAGCTGTCAGTAGCCAAATGTCTTTTTTAAGGAGTGGGTTATAGCCACTAATGTACTGAATGCTATTGCACTGGCTGCAGTTAGTGTTCCACAGCTAAATTACTGTAATTAATGTTCCACTAGAACTGTTTGTAGCAGGCAGGAGCCCCGGTCCGGGCTCTCGCAGTGCCTGGGTTACCTCCCCACCCCAGGGAAGGGGTTGCCAGGAGGAGGCGGGGTGCCCAGCGCTGTCCCTTGTCCCCAGGGGAGCGGTGGGGACACATCGCAGGGCTTTGCTGCGGGCGTTGAGAGGCAGCCCCGTAGCGTGCCGGCCGCAGGCGTGCGTTAGGTGAGAGCATGGGGACAAAACGAGGCTGGAGGACGGAACGCGGTGCTTGGGGGAGAGCTCCCCAAATCTAGCAGAGGGCAGCATCTGCCCCCCAGGGCACACACCCGGTGCCTGCTGCCAAAAGTAGCCCCCGACGTCAGCCCCCCCTGCACCCCCTCCACCTGCCGGAGATGAGGGGAAAATATTTTACAGGCACGCAGAGAGCGCGCACACCCCTTGTTTCGCTAAACGCGTTTGCTCAATACCTGCAACAAACAGATTAGCCGGGGCTTTATCAGGGACAAGAGAAGGGAGAGAAATGTGATAATGGTTTTCAGCAAATCCTCAGGCTGTCACAGATTAGAGTGGCCGTGGCAGGGAGCATTATCAGCCCTTTCCTCCTCTCCCCATCTCCTCCCCCTTTGTCTCCTCTCTCCATCGGATTTCTCCAGCCAATCTATTGTAGCGGGAGCCGGCGAGATACACGGAGAAGTCGGTTTCAATCTGATCCGCGATTGGTTTTCCCGGCAGCTGATCTGTGTCGCGGCATCGATCCGCGTGCCCCCGCTGCTCATCACCTTGTTTGTCTGGGGAGGAGGAAGGGGACCGGGGTGCGGGAGGACGGCCGGGCCGGGAGGCCCCAGGAGCTCCCCCCCCAGGAGCCACGTCCCATGGAGCGGGGACAGAGCACAGCGAGGGCAGCCCCGCGGTGCAGGAGGGGTTTCGATGGCTGTTGCCTTCGTGTGAAGCCAGAGGGACGGGAGCAGCAGCCTGGGTCCTGGGGAGAGGGGACGGGAGCCGCAGGGCATGGCGGTGGCTTGGGGACGCTGTGGGAGGTGCTTTCCCTGCGGTCACGCTGGGACGCTTGGAGATGCCCAGAGGCCAGAGCGAGTGGCACGTGTTCCAGGGTGAGCTGGAAGGTGCCGCCGTGGCCATCGGTGCTGCGTTGGGTCTGCCGAGCCTTCCTGCCTCGCCCAAGGGACGGCGGCGCGTGGGCGGCTGGGAGGGCAGGAGAGGTGATAACAGGTAATGGCCCCGAGTGTGGAAACACTGTTAATAAAGTGTATTTCACTTTTAATTTTGACATATAATGTAATGATCTTTTTTAAGGCCCTATCATATTATCTGCATGACTAGATTATTGAGTCTTCATCATCTCCAGATAAATTTATGACCAGGATGATGCTTGGAATTTATTATCAGTCAATAGAGCTCAATACTGTAACAAGGCGTGTAATAAGATATACATATTTAATGACCCGGAGTAAAACAGCCCCGCTAATGGGCAGGGTGAGCGGGAGGCTGGAGCCTGAGCTGCCATCCCCTGCCCCGCTCCGCGGGACCCGCAGCGCTCGCAGGGGGACGCGGCCCAGGGTACGGCCCCATGGCGCGAGCGGCCCCGCGCCGGGCTGCGCCGGGAGCTGCCGGCGCTGCTTCTCCAGCCCTTTGGGTTGTTATTAAATTAGTTTCCTAGGACTTTTAATAAGCACTTTTGATGCCTTTGAAGCGTGCGGCTTTGTGGGAAGATTACAGTCCCGCGTCCATCTCGCTGGGAGAGAAACAATGGCAGCAGGCCCGGCGTTTGATCTCTCCTCCAGAAGGCGAGAGAGGGTTTGCGAGAGACAAAGAGGTGAGCTGGTGATTTGGAGCTAATGTTTAAAAATAGGTAGGTCTCCCTCCAAGATAAAGAGACCTGCCCTTCTCTGTGTAATCGCATGCCTCTGCCTCGCCGGACCCGCAGAAACACGGCTCGCTTTATTTGAAGGATTCGAGTGCGGCGCGGCGGTTTGATGCGGGGTCCTTTTCAAGCAGTAACTAGGCCATCTGACCAAGCTTTAAAGAGCAGAAGAACTTTCCATTAGGACTCGCCACACAGCCTCGGCAGCGCTGGAATTGCATCCTCGCCTTTTATTTCCTTTCTCTGACATCTCGTGTCGCTCACAGGCAGGAGAAACTCGGCTTTGTCAACCCGCTCCTTTCTCCCTTGAAATTTCTCCCTAATTAGGGTCCCCATCCCGGCGGTGGGACCTGCCGGCAGCAGGACGTGGAGCTGGCGGTTGGCGGGGACACCAGCACTGGGGACAGGCGGCGAGCGTGGGGCAGGGGGGACAGGGGGGCCGTGTTCCACCTCTGTCCCTGCGTGGGCACCCAGCTCCATGGGGCTTGCCTTCTGTGCACAGAGAAGGCACCAGGGGAGCCCAATTCCCTTTATCTGTGGATAACTACTGCTGCCTTTAACAGCCTGGAATAAACTGGCCATAAATATCGTGATCATAAGTGCTTAGATATGGCAACTTTACACTGAACAGAGGTTTTAACCTTCCCCACGGAGAATATCCAGCTCTATATCATTGGCTGTTTCCATTTGGCTGCACGGCCAAAGACAGGCTCCGGGTGAGCTGTCCCTGCACGCTGCCACCCCTGTGCCCTGCTCAGGCTGTGCAGAGGGATCTGCTCCGTGGCGCAGCCCCAGCACCCTGCCCGCAGGACCCAGCCCCAGCACGGAGGCAGGGCTGCCTGCTCCCAGCAGCGTGCCCCGAGCACCCACTGGGTGCTCCTGGCTTTGGGAGCGGGGCAGAAGGCAGAGCCCATGGGGATGGCCGCGGGCTGCGTCCTGCCCGCCGCTTGTCCCCTGGGTTTTTGCTGGCTCTGACGCTGCCGGGGTTGGATGCTGCTGGGAAGCAGCAGCAGCTTGCTGAGCTCCTGTTAGGACCAACCTCCTGTTCCCACCCTGGAGAGCAGCTCCTGAGCCACCAAATTCTGCAGGAACTTGGCACCGCCACCTTGTCCCTAAGCCAGGCCAGGTCCATGTCCCAGCTGGGACCAGGGACCAGGCTGCATCCTCCTGCACCTCTCCGCTGCCCCAGCCGTGACTTTATTTTGCGCCACGACTTTCAGACAAGCTGTAAAACACTCGGACGAGTTAAATAATACACGACAGTGTACGGTATAAATTACAGGAAGCCCGTGGTGGAGCGACATTGTATGCTGAATAAATTAAAGGCTGCGTGACTTACAGGCGAGATTGATCTCCTGCTGAGCATTTTGTTTAGTGACGTGCTTGTCATAAGGGAGAGCTAATTACCTGCTCACGGCACTCAGCCCCGGGCTGGGGGACACGGCGCAGGCTGGGCACCCCGAGTGCCACAGGGACCCCACGCTTCAGGGACTGCCCTTTGGCGCCAGCCACGTGCCGTGATACCTGCACCACGTCCCTGGGCCGCTGGCTGCAGGTCCCTCAGGACGTGCCGCAGCATCCCCTTGGAGCTTGGTGGCACTGGGCACAGCGCTGCTGCGGGGAGCGGCATGGCACCCGAAGCGACACAGCCCGGCTGCGGGGTCACGCTGGGCAGCGGGTGCAGCCGGCAGGGTCTGCATTTGGGCTGCCTCAGCCGCACTTTCGCGGCGGTGGCCCTGCCCTGAGCCTGTTGGTGGGCAGCGCTGGTGGAGCAGGGGCACGCGGGAGCGTGTGCTTCGTCCCCGTGCTCCGGGGGCACCGGGGCAGCACTGGCACGGGGTGACGCGGGGCTGGCCGAGGGCATTGCCCAGGGCGCAGCAGCAGTGCCGGGAGCCGCAGGGCTGGTTGGGAGCTGGAAACACCAGCAGCGAGCTTGTGGCTGGCCTCGGTGGCTCGTCCCGGTGGCTCGGTCCCCAGCCCCAGGCTGGCCGCTGGGACATGTCCCCTCGTCCCGGTGGCAGCAGGCGGCTCCGCGGGCTGTCTGTCACTCGGAGGGATTATGAGTAGTGAGCGTAATGCATCGGCGTATGAATAGGGTTGTCTGGCTGATGGTGATGTATCGTTTTTCATTACTGCCTCTCAAGCCCTCCCTGCTCCACGTGTGGAAATTCTATTTATTCCCTAATTTGTAAAAATTCCCTCCTTATCTGATACCAATCAGGGAGGGGTAATTGGCTCTCCAGGGCTAGCGGCTGGGGTCCTGATGAAGAGATATGTGTGTCTGCTCCGGCTGTCCAGGCACCCTGCCCTGCTGCACCAGCGACACGGGCCACAATTAATAATGATTTGCAAATGGCAGACAAGCAATAACGCAGAAAGATGTCCAGCCAGCCTCCTGCCCGCCCCTTAATTTCCTTCTGTAATATAAATGGCACGGGAACAAAAATCCAGCGCTATAAATTCTGAAATTAGTTATTCGCCGTAATAAATGGGTCCCTTTTTGGAGCGCGGTCCCCCCCATCTTCCTCTTCTGACCTCCCCCTCTTCCTCCTCCCCTCCGCCCCCCCTTGCCCACCACCTACTTCATTTGAGTCCCAATATGCAAATGTCATAATTTAACGGGATGGTGAAGTTGATTTTCATGTTAACTTAATTACTTTGATTTATGACGGGCTGGGATGCAGACACCGCTGCATCATTACGGATCTCCCACCCTCTCCCCTTGGCGGTCCCGCTGACCTGCTCCCTCTTCCCCTTTCTTCCCTTCCCGTCGCTCTTCTCGTTCCTTCCCTCGTATTCTCCACAAGTTCGGTGTTTTATTGGCTGCCTTTAAGTGGACATAAGTCCTCGCGACAATCGTGTGATGGGGAGGACAAATTCCCCGTCCTGCCTTGTTTAATCGTGCCTGGATAATGGATGTATAATTGACTCATTTGAATGCTTTTGCCTACAGGAGTGCAGAGCATTAAATGTTTGATTGCCTTAATTTCCAAACAGATCATTATCCCCTTCTTACCCGCTCTTAATAAACACTTTATGAGGATTTTTTTTGTAAAGGAGAAAAAATCTCCACTCCTCGTACTTCTCTGAAGTGATAAACTCTAATTAAGTCTAATATTTAAAAATATGGTAATGGTGACTTGTTTGAATAAGTGGCCTGCATTTCCATAATTTCATTATTACGTAAAACACGCTAATTATTTGAAGTGTGCTTATTACTAAAAGAGAAATCTCCTTCTAATAAAGATGAAATTGGCTTTTTCCCTGTATCGCTCGGCACGCCGCTCCCATCCCGGCCCTCCCGGCCACGCGCAGGGTGACGGCTCCGCTCGCTTTGTTTGCCCGGGGACGCTGCTCCCAGCCAGGCACAGGGACAAGCAGAGGCCCCAAACCCCACCAGCACCCTGTGGGACCCCAGAGGGTCCGCATCCCCCTGCCTGTCCCCTGCTGTCCCAACGGGGCACGGTGGGGTCCCACTGGCTGCAGCGTCCCCTCCAGGCGAGCAGGGATCCTGCCCCCTGGCCCAGCAACAGGTAGGGGACGGGTGGAACACGGATTGTCCCCAGACCCCTGCAGAGCACTCGGCGGCTCTCCGGCGGGGCAGTCGGGGGAGGCACTGGGATGAAGTCAATATAAAACCAATTTTCTTTTCTTCGTGGAGAAATGAGGTGTGTGGCAGTAACGTAATTGCAGATAATGAGGTAAGTTATTCTTAATGTTCTGCGCGGTGCTGTCAGCTCCTCCTAACGCCCTGCCGGCCGGCCGGGGCGCGCCGAGCCCCTGGCACCGCGCAGGGTGACGAGGCCGTTCATTCGGGGGCCATCGGGACCGTCCCCGACCTCCCCGTGGCTCCCTGACGTGTCCTTGTCACCGCTGTGTCCCCGGCCCCGACCTGCCCTCGCCAAGCGCCGCATCCCCGGCGCTGGGCTGTGACACTTACCCAAGGTCACCCCAAGGTGAGAGCTGTGGCCCTCCCGTCCCCAGAGCTGATGCGACTCTGGGGGCATCTGGTCCCTTCAGGGAGCGCGGGGACAGCGCGGCTGCTGCAGGTCACGAGGCCACCGGCTGTCACCGCGCGGGGTCAGCAGCGGGGAGGTGACAGGAGGCGGCGGCCGGGCGTCCCTGTTTCCGCTTTGCAGGGAGCTGTTGTACAAAGGGAGCGGCGGTATTATTCATTAACAGGAATCTGCCATTAGAACATTGACAAATGGCCCCCGGCCGCCTGAGCATCAGTTCTTGTACAGACCATAAAGCATGGGGACAGTTTAAATATGGACCTGCTCAGCTCGGGCCGGGGGGTGATCCGTCTTCCCGGCCGCAGCACAGGTGCGGCGGGGCTTGCTCCAAATGAACACATTCGGGGGGGCCCCGTGCTCCCGCTGCTTGTCCCCGCCAGTCCCAGGTGTCTGGTGTCCGAGGTGGGAGCGGTGGGAGCCGGGCTGGGCATCGCCTCCACGCCCCGCGTGAGCCACGCTCCTCCTGTGTCCCGCCCTGGGGCTGCGGGATGACCTCGTGCCACCAAAATCCTTCACCTTGCGGCAGCTGGGGGCAGGAGGTGACGCCTGGGGTCGCTGCGTCGTCCCGGCCGAGGTCCCTCTGCCAGCACGAGGACGAGGCCGGGCAGCGGTGCCGAGCGGCGGCAAACCCTGGCCCCTGGCTCTGCTGGGAGCTCGGCAGCGACACGGGACGTGGGGATGGGGATGGTGCGGAGCCGTCGGGGCGGGCTCAGCCCCAGCCATCCTGGGACCGCGGCGGGTGACACTCGGAAGTGGCACGGTGCGGCGAGGGGCGGCACGGCGCAGCCGCGCTCGGTTTGCAGAAGGCAGGGTAACCCCGGGCTGACCCCTCTCGCACACGGCGTGCAACACCCCTAAATCAATTGCATCTTATTATTACAATATCAATATACAATATTCCTACAATAACACCATCGATTTTCTACTCAGAGGCTGCACCTAAGTCTGTTTTAAAGAGGAGGGAGTTAATAGTGCCCTCATTAAAAATCTATAGATTACCCCCCACCCCCAAAAAAGAAAAAGCAGTTTATATTCATTAGGGCTATTGAATATAAAGTAATATGTTTGTGTAGGACATTGGAGTAATGTGATAATCCGTCCGCATATCAGGGAGAAATCCACTTAGCAACCCTGTCAGCTTGACAAGAAAAATGTGCCCATAAAGTCGGGAATACATTGAGGGAGCGAGCGCCGGGAGAGCCGGGGCGTGCGCGCGGGCGGCTCCGGCAGCACGGGGCCACCTTCACCTGATGCCAGGCGTGGGGACACGGGGGGGTGCCCCGGTGCCCACAGAGGTGGCCAGGGACAGGGCGGTGGGCATGTGCCAGCCTGGGGACGTGGGGGCCCTGCAGACCCGCTGGGGCCAGCCTGCTGCCACCCCGAGCACGGTGACACCGGTGGGACACGGGGCGGGCGGTGCCACAGCCGGGGCTCAGGGTCCCGCCGTGGCCATGTCCCCATGGGGACAGCCGGGCAGTGGGGCTGCCCCCATGCCGCCACCTGCCTCGGACGCAGGCTCATCCCAGCCCCGTGGTCACCTTTGCGATGGATTAAGCACTGAAGGAGCAGAAAAGCAATCCCGTTCGCGCTCTCTTAGGTTGTCAATTGCCATTTTTGTAATAGAAATTCCTTCCACAAGGTAACGACGGCCAGATTTAGAGGATTTCATATTGCTAATAATTCCCCAAACAGCCATCTGACTGTGTTGTTTTAAAAGCCGCTTAGTTTTTTGCTTTGGAGTTTATGAAAATCTCCCACTCTAATATCCCGAGAGCCAGCCTATAATTGTGTTATTAAATCAATCGGAGCGGATTACATTGTAAAATCAATAGTTGGCTGTAATTGCATATTAGAAAGTTGTTCTGCTGTTGTTGATTTTTTTTTTACATGGATAATTATAATAAGCGTGTTTACCTTCGCACTGATTTGGAATGAGGCTCCCTGAATGACTTACGGCGCGCCGGGCGCTCCCGCTGCCAGGAGCCGTGCTGCCTTTGGGGTGGCACGGGCGGCGCGCGGTGTCCCTGTGCCGTCCCGTTGGGCACGAGGTGAAGGGACAGCGGTCTGCGGCCAGGAGCGGGGCACAGCAGAGGGGAGGCTGAGAGCAAGCCTTGTCCCGGGACTGTGGGACGGTGATGTCCTCCCTAAATCCTAAGGACCACGAGGTGCTTGCTTTGAGCAGGGACAAGCGGCGACAGGAGCTGGCACTGCAGCGCGGCGGGGCTCTGTGCACCAAGGCCCTTTTGCAGCCATCAGTGCCACCTCAGCTAGCGAGGGACAGGGGCACGGAGAGGCAAGGCATGTCTCTGCCCTGTGCTCGCTCTGGGAGCCCCTCTCCCAGCCTGCCGCAGCGGGACTGAGGGGACTTCCGACGCAGGGCGGCTGCGACAGGGACACACGGCGCTGGCGGTGACACCGCCTCTCCCCCCGACAGCCATCAGCCACCGGTGCCACGAGCATCCCCGGCAGCTCCGGGGCCAGGGGACGGAGCTGCCACCAGCCCACGGCCGTGCTGGGACGCGGCGCGGTGACACCGGTCCTGCCGCCAACACCTGGCAGCGGGGCGGCAGCGCGGGGCCTCGCTGCGGCACGCGGCGCTGTCAGCAGGCAGCCTGCTGTCTCCTAGACAGTGAAATATGGCCACAATTAGCCCGGATACAGTTCAATTATGATAAACAGCGTTTGCACCCTTTAAGCCGTGATTAAAAGGCCTCCTCCCGTTGATAGAGAGACCTAATTTCACATTATTATCGCTGTAGCTTGATTATAAAGCACTCCCTGGATTTACAGTTGGGAGATGGATGTGGAGGCTTCTTTATCATTTACACATCAGTAATGATGCAGCCTTCCCTCCGCCACAACATCCATCCAGCGGCGGCGGGGAGAGGGGGGCCCAGCCTGCGCCCCCTCCCCGGGCACCCTCTCCCGGTGTCAGCCGGGCCCCGCTGCCACACACAAGTGGGCAAAGTCACCCTTACGGTAACAGCTTGATAAATGGGCGCGCGGTAATGAAATGGAGACATCAAGGCGTGGGGCGAGGAAGAAAGAGTGGTAATCGGAACGAGTGGAGCTGTCCCGAAACGGAGGGGAGCGGGAAGAAGGATCGCCTCTGTGCCGTGTGCTGTCAAGGGAGAAATTACACATTTACTCTTGCTTTTTCTTAAGGAGACGGCCCTCATAGATCAAAACATGGATTTACAAGCCAATTTTCAACATGAAATATAGACACCAGGAATCAATTTAAACCCGGCTTCTATTTTAGCAAACGGTGCTTGCGTTTAGTCCCAGGTAAATAACGCCAGCGAGCGCCTGCCCCCTCCCCGCCCCGCAGCCCCG
>VXAV01000607.1:186015-200026 GCA_013399715.1 Alectura lathami | reverse complement strand
TCAAAACAAAAAAAAAAAAAAAAAAAAAAAGCAGAAAACAAGCAAGCAGACTATCTACTCCACCAATTTTAGACACTGAGAAGAAGATACAAGAGGATGCCATTTCCTGTTGGACCCATGATGAAATTAGAATCACATTAGTTAGCACAGATAATGCTAGGATGCTAATGATAATACCATCAACTACAACAAATTATCAAATTGAAATTATAGAAAGCTCATCAAGCTCAATGTGAACAGTTTCCTTGGAGACTGTCAAGCCCCCCCCTCCTGTACAGCCTTTGGATGACTTTGTATCCTTCACAGGCAACAACACAATTATTAGAATGATATGTTTATTGTGAATTTTAAGATACATAAAATGGAAACACTTCTTAGGCTGTTGTGAGATTATAGGTAAATGCCAGCTCTTCTACCATGTTCAACAGGCAAATCAGGGAAAATTATCAAGAATAATTATTATCACAATCCATTTTAATTTCACCATGCTTCTATTTCAGGATTATTTTCAGCTATCTTCAGATAGTTGGATGCTGGAATTGAGAAGAGATTAGAACATTTTTGGTATGAATCAAGTTTAATAACTCTAAGTGAATGGTCTGAACTACTGGGGGTGCCAAAAAAAATGCATACACATTTTAAGAGAGGTTATCTTTGTATTATTTTTCGGAGCTGAAATGAATTAAAGTAGCAATGTGTAGTATGATGTTCGCTCAAAAGATGACATTAATCACACGAATCACCGTGCAACAGGCAGGACAGTCACAGAAAATGGCAGAAGCATGGTTGTTCGCCATAATTAGAAGTGTCTGGGTGCTGACGGTAACCACTCTAAGCACTTTTTGTAATTGCAGAAGTCAAACATGACTTGTATTCATCTTTTGATACTGGTATATATTATCATTGTTTTAATACAGATTTTTTCTTTCTTAAAATGTGTCTACATTTTCTTGTTTGTTTTTGAACCCTCTTTATACAATAAACTTTATCAGACAGCAATACCTCTAGAAAAGTAAATAGTGCTAGGAAACGAACTAAGTTTTTGCCTTCATGAAGAAGAAAGGACGAAAGAAAGTGACAGTGTGCCAAAGCTTGGTATTATGGATTTTGGACAACTTTTCACCTATGCACTAGTAAACCTCCAAATCAAAAGAAATTATCATAGAACTTACAATGTTTTCTATATATATGATTAGATTATTGTGTTCTTTTTAGTAACTTTACTTCAAAAACTTTTATTATTAAATAGACTTCATCATTTTTGAAGGATTAAGCCTATGAAACAAAGTAAAAATTCCTGCAGAATCCTGTTTCCAAATGCCCTCCCAAAATAAAATTGTTATTTTGATCCCCACATTTTGGAAAATCAAATTTAAATCAGTTCAAATTTTGCAGCTTTCATACAGCTTCCTTAGGTTCTACTATCTAAATGCGGGTAATTTTTTCAAATTTACACCTTGAGAAATAATGTTCTAGCTTTAATGAAGCACTCTGACAAAATAACTTTCCAAACTACTTCAAAAGTAATTATAAATGTAATACCATTTCATTTTGGTACACTTTAAAACATAACATTTCCATAATACAAATTTGACTCCAGGATCCATAAGGTAGTTGGCTATTGTCTCAAATTAGTCCTATTACATTGTTTGCCTGATAAAGATGTCACACTGTAGAGAATCATTCAAAGCATGCATAAGCAACCAAAAGCAATTACAATTACCCAAAAAGGAGTAAGAGAAAAAACTGATCATCAGTGCACAGAAAATTAGATTAAAGAAAATGAGACATATGTCAATTAGCTTAGGAAAGAGTTTTCTTCCCACCATTTGGCATCCACAGCCTAATTACTCAAACATATTCTCAGAGCAAATCCAGGAAATGTAAAGAGTAACTGAGATATTATTTTATGTACTAATTAGTCATTTTGTACATGATTTAAAATGGTTCTGAAGCCAATCTGCTTGAACAGATTCAAGATACTCTTTGATAACAAAAATAAATAAAAAATAAATAACATTACAGAGTTTTATTCTTCAGATCTCAAAATGCAGCAGGTTTGAGCCAGCGTCTGCTAGTAGATTCCTCAGACATGCCTAGCCATGGCTATCTGCAGAGCAGGCACACTGGACAGAAGCTTTCTCCTGACCTGTCCTGGCACATAGATGTCACCTCATTTCATAATATTAGACAGCCTAGTTTTTAGATATAAATCAAACTCACTTACACATTAAATTAGCCAAATTCCTCTAGCCATGTTCATTTAAAACATAAGCAAATCACTAATAACGTCCAGTAGATTTAATCAAGAATGGATTTTCATGAGATCCAAAAGAAGTAAGCCCTACGCCTGCAGAGAACCTGTGAAGCTTCCATATGCCCTCTGCACAGGGCTGCAGGTTCTTTCAGAGTCATGCTATAGAATGACATTATAGGCTTTAGTGCTTACATAATTCACTTTGAAGTTAACAGACAAGGGAAGAGGACTGCAAGGAAAACATATTCTATCAAGAAAAGCAACTGCATAAAAGATTTGTGCATGAGCACTTTACAAAATCTTGTCCAAATTAGTAATTCATTTATCTTTGGAATGGAATGGAATGGAATAGAATAGAATAGCCAGTGGGAAGGGATCTACAAAGATCATCTAGTCATAGAATCATAGAATCACAGAATCATAGAAAGGTTTGGGTTGGAAGGGACCTTAAAAATCACCTAGTTCCAGCACCCCTGACATGGGCAGGGACACCTCCCACTACACCAGGTTGCTCAGAGCCCCATCCAGCCTGGCCTTGAACACAGCCTGGGAGGGGGCATCCACAACATCTGGGCAACCTGTTCCAGTGTCTCGCCACCCTCACAGGAAAGAATTTCTTCCTAATATCTAGCCTGAATCTCCCCTCTTCCAGTTTACAGCCATTACCCCTAGTCTCATCGCTCCATGCCCTTCTGAAGAGTCCCTCCCCAGCTCTCCTGTAGGCCCCCTTCAGGTACTGGAAGGCTGCTATCAGGTCCCCCTGGAACCTTTTCTTCTCCAGGCTGAACAACCCCAACTCTCTCAGCCTGCCTTCATAGGGGAGGTGCTCCAGCGCTCTGATCATCTTCGTGGCCCTCCTCTGGACCCTCTCCAACAGCTCAATGTCCTTCTTGTGTTGGGGGCCCCAGAACTGGACGCAGCACTCCAGGAGGGGTCTCACGACAGCAGAGTAGAGGAGCAGGATCACCTCCCTCGCCCTGCTGGTCACGCTTCTCTTGATGCAGCCCAGGATGCAGTTGGCCTTCTGGGCTGCAAGCGCACATTGTCGGCTCATGTTGAGTTTTTCATCAACCAACACCCCCAAATCCTTCTCTTCAGGGCTGCTCACCAGCCATTCTCCGCCCAACCTGTATTTGTGCTTGGGATTGCCCTGATCTAAGGGAGATCAAACAGCAAGGCATTCATAGAAAGGTAAAAAGGCAGCAAAAGCAGTTTATTGCGCATTTGTTTTGATTATATATCCTCCCAAAGTGACCACGCGGTCTACAAAGATTATGTGCTCAGTTACAATTGAGTGCTTTGAAAGTGCGCCCCCTAGCTACCACATTTGACTGGTGCCTAACTGACCAACTCCGTTATTCTTCAGCAAGTCCGTTGGCATCTTGCAGTTTTTTTCCAAAATATGATTTCCTTATCTTGTTGTGCAGGAATGTGCTTGGGAAAGCTGGACTGTTCACAGGCTTGGGTTGCTCACATGCCTGTTGCTCTGTAAGAAATGCTCTGCAACAGTGATCCAGGTGCAGGACCTTACACTTGGCCTTGCTGAATTTCACGAGCCTGGCATGGGCCAACATCTCCAGCCTGTCCAGGTCCCTCTGGATGGCATCCCTTCCCTCTAGCATGTGAACTGCACCACACAGCTTGGTGTCATCCGCACACTTGCTGAGGGTGCACTCGATCCCACTGTCCATGTTGCTGACAAAGATGTTAAACAGCACTGGTCCCAGTACTGATCCCTGAGGGACACCACTTGTCACCAGTTTCCATTTTTGACATTGAGACATTGACCGCAACTCTCTGGGTGTGACCATCCAGCCTGTTCCTTATCCAGCAAGTGGTCCGTCCATCAAACCCGTGCTTTTCCAATTTAGCAACCAGGATGTCACGTGGGACACCGTCAAATGCTTTTTACAAGTCCAGGTAGATGATGTCAGTTGCTCTTCCCTTATCCACTGATGCTGTTACTCCATCATAAAAGGCCACCAAATAGACCAACTGTCTGACCATACCAGGGCTAACCAAAAGTTAATGCACATTAATTAATTAAATGCATTGTCCAAATGTCTCTTGAACACTAGCAGACACAGGACATCAACCACCTTGCTGGGAAGCCTATTCCAATATTTTATCACACTCAGAGTAAAGAACTTTTTCCTAATCTCCATTCTGAATCTCCAGTGGCACAGCTTTGTGCCATTCCTGTACATTCTGTTGTCAATTACCAGAGAGAAGAGACCTGGACTTCCCTCTTCACTTCCCCTGCTCATATATAATTCTTTCTTTTAAAACTTAACTGTGAAATTAATTTTATGCTGAATGAGGAATGTAGTCTTTGCTACATGAGAGGAAATTAATTTTGAAATACCTTTAATTATTACTGTGGTCAGGCTATTAGGTTTCTAACTCAGGGGAGGCAAACATAGTCATGCAGAACATGTGCCTGTTCTGTCAGTAATGTGATTTATATATACTTGTATGCCAGATCTGGCTCAGAGATTGTCCCAGACAGTGTGAATTTCTCAGCAGAAGGTGCCTTGCAGTAGTGACCCTACTATCACCGCATAAAATAGCAGTATTTTGCCTAGGTGAAAATAGAAACTTCTGCTTACAGCTGTGTAACCAGGAGTCATGACACACTAAACACAACCTCACCATCAGTAAAACACAAAGAGAATGAGTACAACTGAATTCAGGCTTTCTTCTTACCAAAGGGGACTCTGCAGTCTCATTTATGTGAGATTGGATTTCATAGTCTCAGACACTTACTTTAATTTCACAGAATGTTTCAATGGTTGATGTGGGACAGAACCTCTGGAAGTTATCTGATCCAACCCACTGCTCAATCAGGGTCATCTGGAAAAGATTACCCAGGATCATATTCAGCCAGGTTTCGAATATCTCCAAGTAGGCAGATTCCACACGTTCTCTTGGGCAACCTCTGCCAGTGCTCAGTCACCTACATAGTCATAGAATCACATGGAATATCCTGAGTTGGAAGGGACCCATGAGGTTCATCGAGTTCAACTCCTGGCTTCACATGGGACCACCGCAAATCCAAACTCTGTCTGAGTTTGAGCTCCTTGAGCTCTGGCAGCTTGGGGCTGTGACAACTGTCCTGGGGAGACTGTTACAGGGCTCAGCCACTCTCTGGTGAAGCACATTTTCCTGATACCCAACCTGACCCTCCCCTGATGCAGGGTCATGCCTTTTCCTTGGGTCCTGTCACTGGTCACAACCTGAACAGTCCTAGCTTTCTCAGCAGTTCCTCATAGGACAACTGCTGCAATCCCTAGGTCATTTTCATGGCCCTTCTCTTGACTGACTCCATTATGTCCATATTTCTCTTGTAATTTGGAGCCCAAAACCAGTTGTGGTGCTCCAAGTGTGACCTCTCCAGTGCTGAGTAGAGGGGAAGAATTGCCTCCCTTGACCTACCTGCAGATCTCTTCCTAATGTAACTCAGGAGGCTGATGTCCTTTCCTGCCACAAGGGCACAGTTCTTTCTCTTGTTCAATGTGTCCACCAGGACACCTAAGTCCTTCTCCGCAAGGTTTTTTTTTTTTCCCATCTGGGCATCTTCACTTGGTAAAGCAAAGCTCCAAATTATAAAACAGTTTTAATATCTGTTGATCCTTGAGGGTAGAAGACATCCACTAGTAATGCTTGTGCCTTATGCAATAGCCAAGAGATGGTAATGGACCATGTGGCAACATAAAACGGTCCAGGAGCACATGTTGCATAAGACAGGTATCATGGCAGGTATGGAAGCTTTTAAGAGCAATTGTTCTCCCCATCTCTCTCAATAAATGTGTCTTCTGGCAGGGACAAATTTCCTGTAAAATAGGAGAAAATGAAGTCATGTTGTGCACAAATTGAACCACAGAAAACCTATTAACCATCACTAGATGTGACTTTACACAATGCAAATAGAAAATATTTCCTCTGCTGAAAGTTGTGGCACAGTGAATCCAAGGTACATTTGTAAAAGACAAGCATGAACGGAGCCTGTCAAAGGGGATTCTTGCTCTCAGGACACTTTATGCCTCTTACAGCAAACAGCCTAGGCCCCCTCATGTCCCAGGCAGGCACCATACTGTCTGGCCTGCAGGGCTCACGTCTGCTCTCACTCTGATACCATAAATTTCTCACTCCTTTCCTGACTCCCACTTTGAATGCAAAATTAAGAGCAGTATTTGCATTACCCTTTGACTTTTACCAACAGCTGTCACACTGGGGAGCATGTATCCAGCAGCACTTGTAGACTGAATGCAGCCGTCAGGTGCCTAGCTGTTGTGGTAGTGGGAATTCAGGCATAGGGGATTAAAGGGATTAAGGCATGGGGGATTAAAGGGATTAAGGAACAGGAACGCTTATCTGGTGTGGTCCAAGTGGATTTTGGGCTGCAGAAGGGGTACAGGCACTCTGCTGGATAAAAATGATGCCAGCTGCAAGCGGCACTCTTGGTACCAATGTGCTACTGTATGAAGTAACATGCCTGTACAGCTACAGTCATCCATCTCCGGCCAACAGCTCAGGCAGTGCATTCATTGTCTACACTGGAATGAATGAGTCCTCTCTAAAATAGCTTGGTCAAACACACGTGACAGCATCTGACCTTCAATCTTTGAGATCCACTTGGTACATCTATGACAAATTTTGTGTTTGGNTCCCCACAACCCAACAGCAGTCTGCTTGTATAGTGTGATTCTGAGGATACATGTGGCATTACTTGGGCATGGGCATGAGATGTCTGAGGGAAAAAGCTTGTAGGGATAGTACCAGAGGATTGTGGAGGATAAGAAAAACAAGACCATGTCCATGATGACTGTTGGGAACAGACTTTGGAGCTCATGACCTAGTCATTTCTTTGGAGAGCAGCTGGTTTATACTGAAGTATAGGCTTACTCCAAAAGAGAATCTGTGCTGTGCAGGTTCTCCTTTTAAAGGGAGGGCTTCTGAGCCTGAATCATGTACTTTATTTGAAAAAACATCTATGGAATGACGCTGTTAATTAACACTCTTAACATTCAGACATACATTCAAAGAGAAGGAGAAGTTACAACAGATCCTGAAAATGTGATGACTGGTCTATCCCAAAGAGCTGGCAAATAGCATGCATCTGGGGGGATAGTATGCACTGATATGTTGTGTTAATGAGTCTAGACAGGCAATGAATATACAGTTCCCTTTTTACTTTTTTTGCTGTTTTATAAATCAATTTTCACAAATTTGCAGGAGCTGTATTTTGATTTTGCCTCCAAACTTCAGAAGTTTAGGACAGACAAGAAAATTTTGCTGGAGAAAGGAAGACACCTCATCTCCGTGGCTCAAGAGAAAGCCATAAGCCCAGATCATTCCAAAGTGCCTTTTATCCAACGTTTTTTTTTGTACACAGTTGAATAAACTGACACCAGATCAGTTCTGATCTTTACAAGTCTCTATTCGTATTTGAATGAGTCTTCTTTATTTTTATGTGATTTTTTATTTTTAATCTACATTAAAAGCAGAGCTGGGTCATTTCTCTGCTTACTTACTTGCTGTCTGAATTAACCACCACCTTTAATACTGTATTTCTACCTATTGGATTTCCCTGGAAAAGTACCTGAGTTTATAATATCCTAATGCAGTCTTTTGGTGTCCGACAAAGCAAATCTGAACGAAATTCACCTGTCCGATCCTGTTATAGGCAAAACAGGCACAGTATTCTCTATCAATAAACTGGTTTTAAGTTCTGGTAATGCTTGCAAACTTAGAAGCCTCAGCTTTACAAATATCAGAACATTTTTTTCTTTGCTTAGGTTTTGCCTTTGAAAATAAATCATTGTCATTATAACAGTTCCTGTTAAAAATAATTTTCTTCACTGTTTTTATTGAAGAAAATCTATTAAGGATCTTTTCCAATTGCTTTATCTTGGGGGCCGGTTATTCTTAATGTTGATGGAAATAAACCAGGAAACAGGAATGGATTTTAAATTGACATTCTGCAATTATATTACTGAATTATTACACCTTACAGTAGATGCACTCTGAAATTGTCATACTACTTACCACATTAATTGCCAGCAATGGCTACATATATTACTATACAGACAGATGGGATCCTTGAAAATACTCTGAGAAAACTCAATATTGGTAGAACAAAAGGACTGAGGGAAAACTATGTCTCAGGAGCTGCAGAAAAAACATGCATGTGCTGAATTATTTATGTACTTTTAGCATAATTTTAATTCTGTGTAAAATGTGTGTTTAAAAGATACAGAAATTACAGAAAACAGTTTTTCAGGGACCACTGTGTGGTCAACCAATAGAATTTATCTAACTCTTCAAAGTTAGCTAACTTTTTGAAGTTTTTGTTTTTTTTTTTTTTTTCCTCTGTCAGTATTTATTTGTCTGACATATGAGATGGGCATACTATTTCAAATTTGTTTTCCAACAAAGTGTAAAAGAGGAGAAGAAATGAAAACCTGATCCACTGAAACCACTACCATTTGCACTGACTTTCAGACATGCCAGGTTGCCAGTATTTTGAAAGCCAGAGTATCTAATAACCACAGGTTAACTTCCCAGCCATAGGTTATTTCTGCTTTGACAGAACAGGTGCAAGTTTATTTAATCTCTCTGAGCCTGTTAGCAGATGACCAACAGCAGCTATGATGTTGATTTTCTGTGAGGGAGAATGACATGCATTGTTTTTGTTTAACTGGCATCTGGTAATACATTGGCATAGGAAAAGTCTGATTTATAAACAGGAAAATGGATGGCTGTGGGGTGAAGATTCAGCCTCACCAGTGAAGGCAAATTCTTCTAGTTTTTTAAATTTTCTAAAATTGCCCCTCCTGGGTTATTTCAAAGCTATATCAGCTTGGCAGTCATAAAGATTATAGGAAGCATCAATGATCTCCAAAATGTCCCAAAACATAAAGAGATTATAGAAATTTATCTTCCACTAAGGGATACTACTCATTATCTCGTTGTATCTGGCTGGATGTTCGCACCCAGAGAATCGTGCTCAAGGGCTCAATGTCAAAACAGAGACCAGTGACAAGGTGACCTGAGGACTGGCGTCCCTCAGGGATCAGTACTGGAACCAGTGCTGTTTAACATCTTTGTTGGCAACACGGACAGTGAGATTGAGTGCACCCTCAGCAAGTTTGAGGACGACACCAAGCTGTGTGGTGCCGTTGACATGCTAAAGGGAAGAAATGCCGTCCAGAGGGACCTGGACAGGCTGGAGAGGTGGGCCCATGGCAACCTCATGAAGTTCAACATGGCCAAGTGCAAGGTCCTGCTCGTGGGTCAGGGCAATCCCAAGCACAAATACAGGTTGGGCGGAGAATGGCTGGAGAGCAGCCCTGAAGAGAAGGATTTGGGGTGGTTGGTTGATGAAAAACTCAACATGAGCCGACAATGTGCGCTTGCAGTCCAGAAGGCCAACTGCATCCTGGGCTGCATCAAGAGAAGCGTGACCAGCAGGGCGAGGGAGGTGATCCTGCCCCTCTGCTCTGCTTTTGTGAGACCCTACCTGGAGTACTATGCTCAGTTCTGGGGCCTCCAACACAAGAAGGACATTGAGCCATTGGAGGGGGTCCAGAGGAGGGCCACGAAGATGATCAGAGGGCTGGAGCACCTCCCCTATGAAGGCAGGCTGAGAGAGTTGGGGTTGTTCAGCCTGGAGAAGAGAAGGCTCCGGGGAGACCTGATAGCAGCCTTCCAATACCTGAAGGGGGCCTACAGGAGAGCTGGGGAGGGACTCTTCAGAAGGGCATGGAGCGATGAGACTAGGGGTAATGGCTGTAAACTGGAAGAGGGGAGATTTAGGCTAGATATTAGGAAGAAATTCTTTCCTGTGTGGGTGGTGAGACACTGGAACAGGTCACCCAGAGAGGTTGTGGATGCCCCCTTCCTGGCAGTGTTCAAGGCCAGGCTGGATAGGCTCTGAGCAACGTGGTCTGGTGGGAGGTGTCCCTGTCCACGGCAGGGGGTTGGATCTAGATGATTTTTAAGGTCCCTTCCAACCCAAACCATTTTATGATTCTGTGATTCTTTTATCCAAATCCTCAGTCTTCAGTGGTGACTTCACTTGCAAAGCAGTTGAATAACCAGCAAGGGGAGGAATAGGTAAAATGTCACAAATGCTCCGAACCTTGTTAATTGATGTATGAAAGTAAAAGTCGCATTTCTATTGAGCAAGGCTGGCACTTACTGTCTCCCCCATTTTCCTTTCCCCACTTTCCATGGTGAATCTTATAAGGGAAGATGATCTATTTTGTACAAATACAGAACAAATTCCAAAGGCCTGTTCTGAAGGCTCTGCATTGTTTTTACTTTTGCTTTATTTTTTAAAAAATAAATAGTTCAATATGCTCTTAGAAATTTGAACAAAGAATATTTAAGCTTTCTTTACTGTCTTCCATTTACCATCTTATTTAAGAGGAATTTTCTTAACTTTGCTTCTTTTCTCCAATTCTTAAACCTTGACCATCTTTACGAACTGTTTAATATGTGGAATAAGTGTTTCATTGCCTCATCAATTTTTATAACACATTATCTTTTTTACAAACACTAAATATGTCACTAAACTGCTTTATTTTTCATCTGGGAAACCATATGGAAAATCAATTCCTGACATTTTTCCTTTTAAAGACAGCTAAAAGGCTGAATACTTACTGGAGCAGAAAGGATCCCAGTCTGACTTGTGGCAAAGGTGAAATCACAACATTTCACCCAGACATTCTTGCACAGAAATTTACAGAATCTGTCTATATCAGTCTTCAGTGTATGGCTCCAGGGTTACCCTGCTGCCTACAAAGCCCTCCAACAAATATGAGAAGTGTATGCTGGCCACTGGCATGAAGCAATGATCCTGCCCATAGCATATTGCTTGCGCCCTTGGTGGTGCAATGGGCAAGCCATGACCTCTCACTCTAGACCATACACAGAAGTGTTCTGAGGATTCACATAAAACATCTGCTGTAACTTTTTGATTCACACGAAGAGGGTATGAACTGTAATATTTTGAACTGTTTTATCCTCCTCAAATTCCAGTGAGTTAAGGAATTAAGGCATAGCTTATATAAGATTTACATCTCAGTTAGGCAGGTTCCTAAGTTGCTTTAGGCTCTCCTTAGATTTCTCATATCTATGATCTCCCCACACTCCACTGCCTAGCAGTGTTAGTGCCACCTCTTACAAAGAAGGGTGGTCTTGGAGTGTTTCTCTGATGGCTGGACATGGGTGACGTATTTGTTCTTCATTTACTCTTCTGGGTCGTAAAGAGAAATGGTCATTTCAACTCCATGAGATAAAACTGCCCCAGCTCCTGATATTCCAGCAGCTAGCCACATCTTTCTAGTATGATTCCAGGTTTGGCGTATCAAAGACTTTATGGAAGGTTATATTAAGATTACCCAAGAAAACTGTCAGGAGATCTACAGGTGAGAAGAGTTTCAGTAGTGCAGACCCAGTAAATGGGTAATTGTTTTCTATGATAAGGCAGTCAAAATCAACAGAGTTGTTGATAAATGTAGAAGAAAACAACTCTTGACAAGGATTTAACTACAGAGTTGCATCCCCTGATAAAACAAATCAGGATCCAATACAGAGAGGGAACTTAAGCATATGTCAAACTAATGAGAGATACAGCGATTGTGTGTTATTTTGCTGAATCTGGTCCATAAATCAGTTTGCTAAAAAATAGAGATTAAACAAAGAGGAGAGAAGTGCACAGAAAGCAGAAGTCCCTCAAGACAGATAATTGTTAGATTCTGAATTATAAAATAATTTATTGTAGTAATTTTTGTAAAAAACTTGCCAATGCACTCAAGGAAAAGTAGTCCCTGCAGTGTGAAAACTACAGAACCAGGTCCAATTCTGTCTAAAATATAAACTGAAGAAATTGTAACAAAATGCCCATCATGTCCATTCAAATTACACAAAAGGAAACTGTTCTTGCAAAGGTTGCTTTGCAATATGTCTCTTACAGTAGTCTACTTTTCTAAGCATAGCACCCTTATTGAATTTACTCAAATAGTAATAATAAAAAAAAATCAAAGCAAATACTGTTGTAGAAAAGCACATTTTTTGCCCTGTTAAGTATGAAGTAGTGCCAGGCTACCAACTGTTCTGATGTGGAGAATTTGTCTTAGATCCTTCTGGTGATTACTGGATGAGGCAAGAGGAGTAAAGAACTCTGAGCATGCATGTGTGGTACAGCGGTAAGCGCCTTCAGCTCTCATGTGCTCCTGTTCGCTTTCTCTGTTATTCCCTTGACAATTAAAGCAGTATTATGACTGGGATGATGTTGAAACCTCTCAAGCAGAGAGAATTACGGTTTCTAGTACGCTCAGTGATTTCTCTAATAAATCAACTTTGTAGATAAGGAAATAATTTCTTCACCTGCGCATACATTTTAAAAACTAAATCCCGTTATTGCCCGTTCATAAGACTTATCAAAACAAACAAAAAAAGGCTTTAGATGTCTGCCACAAGGGATGAATACGTGCTGAGTCCTAAGCAGGAAGAGACACTGCCTAGTCTTATAAAAAGGCAAAGTCCTAACAAACAGTATGATTGAAGCCACAAATGTGTCTGCCCATTTGTTTGTTGTTTACTCTCATAATTGAGTTCTTATGAACCTCTTGTGTTTCAGTTTAGAAAATCCACAAAATCACAGGATTTTTCTGGAGAGGAATTATATTCCAGAAAATCTGCTCCAAAGTGGACCAAAGTATGAAGCAAAAAAATCAGTATATATTACAGAATATGCTCAGAATTGGGAACAGAAAAAAATACATCTAGTACATTAAAAGAGATTATGATTAATATCCAACAATGCTACAAAAACAACAAAATCTGCTAGAGAGATGCTTGTAAATCATTTTGCATCTGGCTACCAAAATATGGATAAATTTGGACTTTTATGGATTTTTTCTAACCATACGAGCCAGGACTTTCGTGGAGAGTATTTGTGAAGAGGAAACAGATACTAAAGCAATAAATTACATCTTATGTCATTTCCGAATGAATCATTGCAGAGTAAATATGCAGTAAAGCACAACATTGCATTTGTTATAAGGTTTCCTATTTTTTAAGTTTTTTTTTTTTAACTTTAGTCCAAATATTTCCTAACATCACACAAAGAAAATTGCAGTTGTCTGTTGAAGCTCTTACAGCATCTTAACTGAAAAATACCAAATAGTAGGTTTTAAATTAGAAATAATAATGCTCTAATGGAAGATGAGATAAACTCTTCACTTTTCATTCAAATTCTCTTAAAGTATCCTCTTTTGATATCTTTAACCCTTATTTGAATCCCTTTGTTTGGGCCTTTTACTGTCCTGAGGGAAAATAAGTTTCAAATGGTTTTGAACTATTAACTTGATCAAAGAAGATGTTTTCTGGACTCTTTGAATACCACAGGTTTCTCAACTCTATTAAAATGCTAATAAATTCAAACCCTGATTCTCCTTTACTTCAAAGTGCACTTCTTATCTACCTGTTTCTCCACATACTTGATAAGGCCTATATCATTTTAAACTGTCTGATTTATTTTAGCACCTCTAGATAAATAGTAGAACAAGAATATTTAAGTTTCACCAGTCTCAACTTAATGTTGTGAAAAAAAAAGGTAATGGAAACTGTGAACAGTGGAAATACAAAAAAAAAAAATCATAATAAGAGACTTGAAAATAATGCTGGAAATCTGCAGAATGCAAATAAGTAAAGTTCAGAATTAATACAAAAGTTAATAATTTT
>VXAV01000607.1:165773-177679 GCA_013399715.1 Alectura lathami | reverse complement strand
ACTTAAAAGTTTAGTTGTGTTTTAAATGTAAGCTGCACAGTATAATTTCTAAACAACAATTTCTGACACCAGCCATAGCTGGCCAGTTTCACGTCCAGGTTTATGTATAGTCTAAAATGATGCAGACACTTTGCTTTTCGGTATTTTTGGCAATATGTGGGAAGACTGAATGGCTGCCAGCCTGGATTTTTGCTGAACTAAGCTAATGGTATTTTGTGTTTCGAAGAAAACTGGATGTAATTCATTTGTCTATTCTGACAAGTGACTACAAAATATGCCATGTGTGAAATAGCGACAATTTTTAAGAGATCTCCACAGGTGGACTGAAATGTAGCACCTGCTGGTGTAGAGTCTCCTCCTCTGCTGAAATTGGAATTATGATTTAAGTCATCTCTATGATGGTTTAATCTAACCTGTCCTTCTTTGCTNCTAACCTTCTCTTTTTTAAAAAAAAAAAAAAAAAAAAAAAAAAAAAAAAAAAAAAAAAAAAAACCAGAAGAGCTGTAAAAAACAGTGGTCTAAAACAATTACCTATGATCATATAACTGTTGCGTACATATACAGTTCTTCTGACTGAAATACCAGTCTTGTGCATTGAAAACAATGCGTGTTGGACTACAGAATTGAGGAGATAAAGGTCCCCACAATATATAAGCTATAGGGCATCTCCTACATAACATAAATTTCTACCTAAGGACTATCCTATAATTTCTAAAAGTTCAACAAAAATGATTCTGTGAAGAATTACAAATGGAAAGAAATTATGTAAATAATGTCCCTCATCCTCTTTTTGGATATCAATTCTTTGTAGTATACAGGTGCTTGGTAATCCAGACAGTCTTGCATGTAAACTCAAAGTGACGCTGAGGCAGAAAAATTCAGAGGTAGCATGGTCATCCCAGTAATTATATGGGTTAGCAAGGGTGCATTCTTAATTTGTTTGTTCATTGCAGGCCTTGATGAGTTTTTATTCCAAATGCTGCTTTGAGTTATTGTCATTAAAGGAATGATTAACAATCAAATGAGTCAGCATAACAGGAAACATACTGAGGAGAAGAGTGTACAACAGACAGAATTAGTTTGCTTTTTCTCCATGCTACGCACTTTTTAATAGGTACTTATTTTGCTTTATAGTCCTACAAAAAAAGCATGCTCTAGAAAATAACTATATGCATCAAGAATAATTCACCAATATTAAATCACACTGTGAAATTTAAAGTAATTTGAATGAATCATTTTGGATGGCAACTCCTAGTCGTTAGAGGTGTCTTAGAGTTGTCTCGGTTATTATTATTTATAGTTCATATAAATTTCTCTCTGCAAATACATTTTTTAAAATTTCATTTAAAAATACCTTACTGATATGAAATATAAAAATATCAAAAAAAAAAAAAAAGAAAAATAATCGTTTTCCTTGCTAAAATCAAGCTTGCCAAAGCTGCTTCATGATTTTACTAAAAAAGATTAACTGATGTTTTTATTGAGGTAGGGGGAAGAAGACTAGTAGTTTTACTCTGAAAAGAAGCAAGAGCCACTTGTTGTGTGCACCATCGTCTCTTTGGAGGATGGGCAGATGTTAGAGTTGGTTTATAACCATAGCAAAGATGTTCAAATATATAGCACAACAAAGCATGAAAACTGCTTTGCCTGACGGAAATTAAATTTACCCTGGAATACGAGGAATAAGCCTACCATAACACCCCTTCATAAGCTGGGATACTGTGCATCTCATTATTTGAACATTCTGAAGAGTCTTACATATACATCTGTTTCATCTGTCCCCTTCCCAGTGTCACAAGTTATATATTTTCAGGACAAGGCTATCTCCTTTCTCCCATTTTCCTAAGAATAGCTGCTCAGTATTTACTTTCGAAGATGGCATTTCAAAGCCATGAAAGAGATTCTCTATTGTTAAACCTTTATTTACCCATCTCTTTTAAAGCTAAAGAAATAACAGTTTGCCATGAGACGGCTGCCACCAATTGTAAAAATATTGGTAGGGGGAATCCAACTGCAGCTGCAGTTTTCTGGCACACTAGCATTCAAGTAGATGAGTGTAGACCGCAAATCCCTAGAGGAGATGCCCTCCACACCAAAAGGAAGTATGAATAAACATGCACCTTCCCTGAATTAAGGATAAACCGCAGGTTTGGGGTTGGCATTTTAACCAGCTAATTAATTCAATCTTTTCAAGTGACATGATTAGTCATGCTGCCACTTGGCTGCCTGTTATAACTTTCTCCCCTCTTTCCATCTCCTTGTTTCTTTCACATTGCATCTTGTTTCCAAAGACCTTTTAAGTACTTCAGGGCAGAAACTGATGCTGCTGTGAGACACAAGGTCTACTTAGTTGACCTACTTACTACAATCACTCTTTGGCAAATGAGTTTTCCCCAGAAAGATCCAGCACTGAACAATGCTGAAAACTATCAAAGGAGATTTGTTTCCTTTCTTATAATAGATCCACATGTTCCTAACATGCCTGATACCTTATAGATGGTATGTATGTCACAATCAATGTATTTTAAAATGCATTTTTTCTGTGCAAGCCTTAGGGTGCAATTACATAAAGCCAATACACACAAGACTAGTGTATGAAGCAATACATAAGCACCCCAGGGCTTGATTACATATGGATCCTCCTTTTCAACATTTTTACATTTTGTTGTAAATGTAAGTGGTTTTGACAGGAAGTAAATGTTCAAGCCTGCCCTTTTTTTGACCCCAGTGCCTCCTGTGTGGCTCCATATTCATGCTGTACATAAATAAAGATAGAGAATGATGCACAGGAGAAAAGTAGAGTTCTAGAAACTGTTCTATAAATAAATCAGGGGGAAGAAAAATTTGTGGCTAAATTCAGGCTGAATTACCTATCTCAAAGTTATGAGCACTTTTCCCTGAACATAGCCGTTGTTTACACTTCTTCTGCATTTTTTTCCATTTCAGCTTGGGAGATCTTTCGTGTCATCAACTCAATCAGTACCTTAAAATCAGTCATTTTATTCACCCTGGGAAGTTTTAAAGATAATTTGGTTCTGCAAAGGGGAAAAAAAAATATCTGCCAATGTGTTGGGTAAAGGTGTTGGATAAAGACAGAACAAACAGTATAGTTAAATGTAAAATACTGAAAGACTTCTGTGAGACACAAAATAATTCTAGCTCAACAGGCTGCTTTACATTTAAACCTGAAAGTCCACAAGTAGTCCAATTAAGACCAAAATAAATACTTTTCCTGTTGACCTCATTCATTTTAATGGAGGAATGAAAGGCTGCCAGCTCTGATATTAGCCTTGTGCTGCTTTGTGCACCTTTGGTGCAGAAAATTGTCAGCTCTAACTGAGCCATTTGCATGGGCTAGCTTTTGACGTTTCATTGGAACAAGAAAGCAAGGACCAATTCAAATTTTCCTGAAGTTACTTTGAAAGTAAGTTTTGTTTTAAAAACACAGAACACAACTTTATATATCCACAGTCTTCACCACAAGTCTTAAGGAAAGGAGTACTCTGTAATGTGCTCAGATAAACAACATGAAGTTATACTTTTGACATATTGTTCCCCCAAGGTAAGACAGAGATTTTGTTCTGGATTATGCTCGGGCTGCTCTTGATAGATACCAGAAGACCAGATGGCTATTAAGAACATACACAAACGAACAATTATGTAGGATATGTGTATATTGTTAAGAAAGAGGGTAACTTAGCATTATGGTTTTCAGTGCAGAAAGCTATCTGCTGAGTTCATCTGCTTTCTGTAGTATAGCTCTGTGTTTCACAACATGATAATTCACTTCAAATTTTCTGATAGACAAATGGATCAGTTGTATATAATCGGTACAAACATCTGGTTTTCTTTATGGAAAATTCTTATGTTTCCAGAGTTAAAATAACGGCATAGTCTTTTTCATTTGTTTTTTTTTTTTTTTCTATAAAATAGTTAATTAATTTTCAGACAAGATCAAAAGCTTCCTCTACATTTTGAAATAAATCAATGATCACTTTGAAACGTCCATGAAATTACATATTTTTTCATGTTAGTATAAAAAGAGCTCATCATGTTTAAATATGAAGAAATCCAGATCTGCCACTTACTCTATGTAACACATTTTGCGATTGCCTGTTTTTAAAAGATGAGGAACACACAATGCATCTCTTTAGATATAACATTATGAACAACAAGACTGACAGCAGTGTCCAGGACATCTGACACTAAACAAATCTGTTCATGTTAGATTGTTGGCGAGCTGCATGATTAGACTTGTAAAGGAATGAGAAATTAAGGTTACTATGTTCATCTTGTTTTTTTATTATAAGTAGATGAAATTTTTCATCTTTTCTGTATAGCATGTCACCTGAACTGGTCTTTGTTTTTAGAGACACTTTTTCCCTTTTAAGTTTTTGCAAGAGAAGGAAGATAAATAAACACGATTTAGTAGGCTGAGATTCACCTCGCCTAACTTCAGGTATTTGGATGTTCAGATATTGCTAATGTTTACATCTCAGCTGCCATTGGGAGTCTCAATTTCCAAACATTAGAGAGAAACAAGAGCTCTTAAGGTGCTCTTTTTTGTGTTGCCAGTATTTGCTCTTCATCAACCTACTGTACTAGAAGACAGCTCTCCAAGTTCAGATGCCAGGCTACCATGCAGAAAACCCAAAAAGTAGTCAAAGTAGAATAAAGGTAGCCTGCAAACTTTCTAGCTAGTCTTCAAGAGTTAAATGCTGTTTCATGGCAGTGAGTAACCGTGCTCTTGTTAATTTTCAGCTACCTGCTAACACTTCAAATAAAACTCTTCAGTGTTTCTCTTAAGCAGTGTATTACTGTAGGAAAACAATATTACACTGAGTTATAAATGTGGATAAACAGATTAGCTTTCAGACAAGCAAGGACTATCTTCAGGCTATATTTCAGGACCGATGCACAAGAAGATAATTCCAAACAAAGCTTAAGTGGAAAACAATTGATGTAAGTTTAAGTTCATTATTTCAAATTTGTATTCATATTTTTGCGCTTGAGTAAGTGTTTGACAGCTTGTGAGATGGTAGATGAGTGCAGAGGAGGCTGAGAAATATGTATTGCATTTAAACATGTTAGCAGGAGAACTGAGAAAAATTCATAGTCAAAACAGCTTTAAGGGTCCATAAACATGGGTATATAATGCAAAGTAGGTAAAGCCTTAGGTTACCACACTGGATCTTGCTTTACATGTCAAACCCAGGTAGACTGAGCTGGGAAGCTCAGTTCACAATAGGGATTACGAGTTTTAAAGCCTGACTGAGGGGGTATTTTAACCTGCGGTCAGGTTTTGAGCAGTGTCAATAACAAGTGCACTGAGGCTTCACCCTAGGCTTCTGATTAGCACTGATTCACCAAAACCTAGACCCATATTCCAGCAAAGGCTGAGTGGGCATACATGAACAAACAGTAAAAAAGATAGGATTTACACCTTTGAAAACAGCAGTGTATCTAATGAAATTAGACCAATCAGAAATGTGATCCATTTTATCCAGGACACTTTGACATTTCAATTAAACGTGGATAAATTTCTTTCTGGAATAATTAAGTACTTTCAAGTATCTAACTCCAGAGCATCTGAAGAGTACAGTTCCATCAGTGAAATGGAGCAGTTATTTATTCTGTACTGGCGTAGCCTAAATAGATTAAGACTGGTGACCTATTTAGATATATGGGTGAAATCTAATAAGAAGTAATATTCAGCTCCAGAAAGAAAAAGTACACATGAAAGCATGCTCCCAGTCTGATAAATCACTACTGACTTAAAGTGTCATTTACAATTGGTCTTTCCTGATAAGCCTATCTGCAGATATTGTGGATAAAGAGGCTGTCGTACATCTCCATCCTTACTCCATTGGTCTGACTTTTGGATCCTGTTGCAAGAGGCTTCCAAAGTTTCTATGAATGTCTTAATTCTAAGTATGTTATTATAGTCTGTCCTCCTTGTGTCCCTTTCACACTCTGGAAAAATAGCTGCTAAAAACCAGGAATGTGGTCCAGTTGCCAAAGTTCACACCTCTACAAACACTTGATTGTTGCTTAACTGAGAGATCGCATCATACATGATTACCCCTGCTCTGACGATAGTTGACCTGCTGGATATGGGCAAGTGTTCTAGGTGCCTTTCACAGACCCACAGAATGGTTGAGGTTGGAAGGGACCTCAGGGTCCATCTGGCCCGGCCCCTGCTCCAGCACGGACACCCAGCAGAGGGTGCCCAGGGCCACATCCAGGCGGCTTTGGGAGATCCCCAGGAGGAGACCCCACAGCCTCTGGGCAGCCTGTGCCAGGGCTCCGCCACCCGCACAGCACAGCAGTGCTGCTGGTGCTCAGGGGGAGCCTCCTGTGCTCCAGTTTGTGTTCAGTGAATCTTTTGTCCCTCGCCTATTGCCTCTTTATCTCCTGCAACATTTTAGCAGCCTTGTAAAAAGGCCATAACTGATCTACAAGCCATCATTTTTACTAAAGTGCATGAGATTGTCTTTGTTTTAGAAAGAGGTGTCGCTACCATAGAAAAATTGTACAGCTAAGGCTCTGCCCCTGATGCTGGTAGTACTCAGTTCACATGCAACAAGTTATTATTTAGAACTAGTCCTAGAGGGTAACACTATAAATCAGCTAAAAACAGAGATCAGAGAATCATAGAATATTTCAGGTTATAAGGGACCTATCAGAGTAATCGAATCCAACTCCTGTTTCCGCACAGGACAGACCAAAATCCAAACCCTGTGTCTGAGAGCGGTGTCCAAACACTCCTTGAACTCCAGCAGCTTCGGGCTGTGACCACTGCCCTGGGGAACCAGTTCCAATGCTGGAGATCTGGGGGTGATGGGTCATGGAGACAACATGTTCCCAAAAAAGATGAGTTTGAGTAAATACATTTAAATGTCAAAATCCTACTATTGCTGTTTCATGAGGTTAGCAACAGGTGTGCATATTTCGTTCAATGTACGAGTGTATCTGGGCCTGCTTAGGATTTCTCCAAAGAGAAAGAAGATCTAATGATATTTGGTGATCAGACACTGTTCCAAAGGTGTGTCATCTAAGGATAAAGCTTGCCACAAAGCTTCACCATAAGGATTCAGGGTTTAAGGCACATATAAGTGCTCACACACATATTAGTGTTTCAGTGGTCCAATTTCTACAGCAGGCAATTCAGCTTTCTCTGTTGGCAACAGTAATAGCTAAAATGAGTACTAGAAGATGCATCCATGCACAGTGTATTATTCAGCTTTCCACTGGTGATGGCTGGTTATTCTAAGCTGCTGAGATTAAAATGCCCAGAAAACTTTCATCTCCATCTGCATGGTCCCTATGTTTTTACCCTTCCCATGTATCCAATGCACACTGTGCGGGGAATGGCTCCGTATCAGATTGAACACAGTAGTTGCAGTGATGGCCTTTGGGTCATACCTAGTGCTCTCTGAGCAGATGTTGAGAACTGGCATTCCAACAGATGTGAGGAAACTCACATTTGATGGAAACTCCTACTAAGCTGTGTCACTCCAACAGATCTTTTCCACATCCTCAACACTATTAACGTCATGTAATGAAGCACCAGCTGTGAAAGTACATCAGTATCAGAAGCACATAGGATTTTTCTTTCATCTTTGCTGAAGAGGAGAATATATGATGATGGGATTTCACTACAAGGAAATAGTTATAAGGGCAAGCACACTCAGCTCCTGTGCATACAGACACACACGCAGATCAGAGAAACCGTCTGTTCCAAACAGTAGGTATAGCATACTCATTTTCTTATCTTCTAGCCCTGACTGATCTTCATCCGGTTCCCTACTATATTCAGTTTCTTAATTTCTGACTCTGAAAGCAAATGTATTTGCACAGCAGTCCTTTGTTTATTTACAAAAATAATAATAATAAAAAAATTACAAAGTTCATAAATTAGAAATTTAACCTTTGAAAATTATAAATGCCAGAGAGAAGTATGATGGATCACTGCCTCCATACTTACATCGTAGTACAAATACATATTAACATAGCATTTATATTACTATGTACATTTTCAAGCATTCAAGGGAGTCTAGATAATTCTTAGAACTTAATCACTCAGGAATAATAAATTGACATCTCTACAGCAGAAAACATTAAAAAGACAAATCACCTTCTGGAAAAGTGTTATGAGACAGTCGAAGAAAGCCACAATATTCCTAATTGATACTGGAATGGAAAAGCTTTTAAGAAATGTAATTACCCCAGTACTGATCACATCTTTCTTGTCATGATGGAATATCTAAAGTGTGCTCTTCAGTGTTATTTGTCTTTATAGAAACACAGTCAGCGTCATTTGTGATGGAAGGCACAAAAAAACCGAAAAGCTCAATTTAAATACATTAAGTCAGAGAAAAATATTGCTACATTGGTATGTTTAGCACTAATGAATAAAACACATTTATCACAACTGAAGTTATTGGTAAGATCAAAAATAAATGTCTTCCTTGTATATATAGAGTAACTGAAACTGAGAAATAAACCAGACATACACATTCATGACTGATTTATTTCCAAAGCTTTCAGCTGAAGAACAGGAATGCTGAGGAACAAATAGTGAGTTTAGAAGTGATCGAGTCTATCTGGCCTAGAGATGCTTTGTTGAAGTACTTGGAGGCTTAGGCTGATTCTCCTTCAAAAATTCCTGAGATCATGCAATGCAAAAGATTCACTTGACTTGTGAAAGACGTGTTCTGCATATCTACAAGATTGAGGCTGACGTACTATTCAATCCAAAATATATTACTGATTCCAAACTTCTCAGAACTCCATTTACAGCTGGTTGCAGTTTTCATTCCTTCAGCAATACCAGTCTTATAAATGACTGTCTATGATGTATTTTAAAAGACCATGCACTGAAGTAAAACACTGTAATAATTTGGAGCTTTTTATACTTGACAAATATTTTAAAGGTGCAGACACCTTTTATCACATTCCATTCTTACCAGCAACCAAAGAAATTAATCCACCTAGAGCTGCCCTGTGTGTAGAGTTGTTTAAAAAGCTTATGCTGTCACAGACAGCTTCTCATTAACAAAGTACATTTTTTATGGCTTGGCTGAATTTAAGACTAAGGCCTACAATGTCTAGGGATACCTGTGCAGTCAGTAGCTTCGCCATTCCCAGTAAGGGGGGGAATCCATAAAGGAAAGACATTACCATGTATTACTGCTTCTTTCAAATAATTGCACCTTTGGGGTGAGGTTTCAAGAGAGCTGACCTTTTAACTGTCAGACAAAGAGAATGCTGCAGAAGTCTCTGTAGGAGGATTATAATTGCCAGCTAGTACTTTACACAGGAGCTGGGTATCCTGCAGGATACAAGCAACATCAGGGAATCAAGACTCACAGGTACAGAGAAAGCAGAGCAAAGATAGTAAAACAATGAGGCAAAGACTCAGGAAAATAGAATTCCAATGAAGCTAAGAACAAAATTCATTGTACCGTACAGATTGCAGAAGATGGATTTGTCTCCACTGCCTACAGACATCTGGAATGTAGGACTCAGCTGAACTACTTAGTGAGACACCTTATCCATATGGAGAGATACAGGCACTTCTGGGGAATTTGCCTCATCCTAAGGCAAACACCTAACTAGGTCTGTTGAACCATGTCCCAAAAATGCCAATTTTATCTCCTCTGTCAATAAGGATTCCTGGTTCAGGCATAGCATCTCCATTAAGACAAGATAAAACCCACTGAATTTGTTCAGCCTCAGAGCATGTCAGAGCTCTGTCTAGGAGATCGTCTAGGCCAGTGAGCTGCAGAACCATCTGATGGACCATCTGCTATTGCGCTTTTGCAGCACAGTGCTGAGATTTCCCTTCAGCCCAGAAAGAAATGATGAACTCACCCAGGATAACTGCCAGGTAAGTCAATGGTAAGTAATGGGTCAAATAATAAAGGCATAGCAGTAATCTAGTAACATAAGACCATCTTGTACACCTCCACGTCTGAAATATCATCAAGAATCCCTCTTATAGGCAAGGTACAGAAATCAGCATTCTCAGGGCATAGCCCATCTCTTACTTCTGTGACCTTCTAAATTGGGACAGATTAGGCCTAGAAAATTGTTGTTATTCTGCTTTGACAATAATTAGAGTTTGAGCTGACAGCTCAGATGTTGGCCTCCGGATATAATTGGATCAGATTGAACCCATACCAATTTTGAGTGAAAAGACTCACTGAAGTAAGTCAAAGATTTTAACAAGCAGCAGAGGAAAGAGATCAGTCCAATCCCTTAATTCAGAGAACATCCTCCTTCTAATGTATGCATTTTTCTCTAGATAGAATGTAAAGAGTGATATGACAGGTTATTTCCGGTGACCATGATGTAAATGTGCATGAAGATAAGAAAAATAATGTTGGATTTATCAACTTGGGGCAAAAATGTGCAGTTACTGATGGGTACAGTTTCTCTTTTATTGACTTTTGGAAAATAAATATCTTTACCTTTAATAATCCCCATAGCTAATCCATCAAAATAAGATTTGGAGCAATATGTGAGTTTTACAGCCTTTGCCATGAGAAACACACCAAACTTTATTAAAAACTTAATAAGTATACTCAGTAACTGCATGACTGGGAACTACTAGAAACTATTCAACCAATATCAACAACAGTGTCTTAAAATCAGCCCAGTTTAAAGCTATAACATTGGGTAGTTTAAACTTTAGCAGGAGCCCAAAAGGGATAACAACCAGCTTTAGATCCCTGAAATCAAGGTGGGCAGCATTTCAGTACCATTTCCTGGTCAGGATGAGCAAGGCCATACATTCATAAACCCGAGAACGTGGTTTAACCCAGTTGAAAAAAAGTGACACAGTGAGAATGAAACGAGGTGCGTATGGACCTCATGTAGCGACCTACATTCCAGCATCTTAGTGTTACGCAGCCAAATAAACTCAAACACCATATACAAATGAAGCTAAAGGATCAGTCTCTGAATACCTATCCTAGAGCTGTGCTGAAGTGTGATCAAAATGTGAAAGAAAGCTTAAGAACGTTTTGAAATGGAGAACAAGGGAAGAAAGCCACTAGCAATGTGAATACAGAAAATTGACAGCTTGTTTAGAAATATATTGTATGTCAACTAATATACACAATGTCTTATTAAGACTAAACATACATTCCACAGCAAGAGAGGAAAAATTGTTTCTGAGGGTATTCTCAGGTATATGCTGAGGGGACGTTAAAAACTGTTATGGAGTTAGTAATAGGATTAATGATACTGAAAAGGCAGAGAGAAACAGAACTAATTTTTCTGAAGTCTCACTTTTCTACTGATGTTTGAGTGGGTTCACAATAAATTAGTTCTCCGACATCATGAACGTTATCCATACGGACTATGTTTGAGGCTTAAAATGGGACTTACATTTCAGTATCTTCAAAGCAGAAGACATAAATCAACTTTTTTTTTTTTTTTTTTAATGAATAGATGCAGAAAAGTATGTCAAGAATATTCAGCCTGCTCTGGGGCCATGCCAGAATCAACACTGAGGTACAAAATCATCGACTTGTTATATTCTTAGAATACATCCACTGAATGACAACTGCTATGAAGAAAAAAGAGTTTTCCTTTTTCCACAGAGACAGAAAATTTAAAAATTTCTTTTAGCCAATTAAATATTTCTCACCTGGATTTTACTGCTATTTAATTACAAATAGTCAGTCAATTGAACTGCAATTCCAGTTTTTATCATATAAATGGATAATGTTATTTGTAATATCCACCATAAGAATGTTATAAGAATTATATCAAATTTTGAGGGCATTATATTCTGCACTTCCATATTTAGTAGTGTAATTCATGCTGGAATATCGTTGGGATAATCACAACCTGGAAGGAAACCCTTAATATAAGATTAAAGAGCAGTGCTGACG